>CAUYLG010042439.1:0-30191 GCA_963573385.1 Cacajao melanocephalus
TTTTTTATGGCTGCATAGTATTCCATGGTGTATATGTGCCACATTTTCCTTGTCCAGTCTATCATTGATGGGCATTTGGGTTGGTTTCAGGTCTTTGCTATTGTAAACAGTGCCGAAATGACCATATGTGTGCATGTGTCCTTTGGGTATATATCCAGTAATGGGATTGCTGGGTCAAATAGAATTTCTATTTTTAGATCTTTGAGGAATTGCCACACTGTCTTCCACAATGGTTGAACTAATTTACACTCCCACCAACAGTGTAAAAGTGTTCCTATGTCTCCACATCCTCTCCAGCATCTGTTGGCTCCAGAATTTTTAATGATCGCCATTCTAACTGGCATGAGATGGTATCTCAATGTAGTTTTGATTTGCATTTCTCTAATGGCCAGTGATGATGAGCATTTTTTCGTATGTTTGGCCTCATATATGTCTTCTTTTGTAAAGTGTCTGTTCATATCCTTTGCCCACTTTTGAATGGGTTTGTTTTTTTCCTGTAAATCTGCTTTAGTTCTTTGTAGGTTCTGGATATTAGCCCTTTGTCAGATGGGTAGATTGCAAAAATTTTTTCCCATTCTGTTGGTTGCTGGTTCACTCTAATGATTGTTTCTTTTGCTGTGCAGAAACTCTTAAGCTGAATTAGATCTCATTTGCCTATTTTGGCTTTTGTTGCCATTGCTTTCATCTTACATTTGTTAAACTGACCAACTGGTATCCCGTCTAGGATTCTATATTTTCCTACATAAGTTAGGTGTATTTTCAGAGAAATCTAGAGGCTTTGTTAAAACGGACAGTTTTTTCTTTTTAGGTTGAAATATACACTGCCTGAGGGTGGATAACTCACAAACTCTGTTGACAATTATATTTTTGTCTTTTTAATTAACTCATTTGGAAACAGTATCCTGAGGACCTAAGCCTAAGAATCTTCAAGATGGAAGAGTAGAGTGAGCAAGGAATGAGCACGAGGGCTCTTGTCCTCGGCGTGCCGCTCTGGGAAGCCAGCAGGTGGATATGAGACTTGGCCTGCTGGCAGCGTCCTGGCAAGAGGAGCTGGCAGGAGCAGATGGCAAAGGTCAGTGACTCCAGTTTTTTTCCCTTACTGTGTAAGAACTGCACTAATGATTAAAAAACAACAAAAGCAAAAACTCAAACAAAAAAGGTTTCTGGAGGATATCAGAAAAAATAAGTTATCAATTAAAACAAATTGAGGCAAAAAAAAAATTAGATATTGAAAAAGTAGGCCAGGTCCTGGGGCACAGGTTGGGGATCTTATTACAGAAATTCAAATTATAAGGTAATTAAACCAGAGTACTATGATTGAGCCAACGGGTTTGAGGGCAGAAAATACAGACCTGGGCAAATGATTATCCTATTCCTTTTGCCTCTAAGGAGAAAATACACTAATTATTTAGAAGAAGCCAAGCTCTTCCTGTTACGTGGTTCCTAAAGAAGGTCTCCCCCGGGCTTCATGTGCTAGGCAAAGAAAGATGTAGTGGAACGTGTTCCCTGTGGCATCTGCACATAAAAAAGAAATGAGTTTACTAAGGCAATTGAAGAGTCCCTCCCAGAGTCCATGCCCTGATGTGTTCCTGAATGACATAAATTTTGTGGGGAGCACAGCAACGTGGTCTCAGAGTGTAGGTCTCTGATGCTTATCCAGCGCTAAAGAGAGTGTTCACAACACACTTCAGCCAATAACGCTGTAGTGTAAGTCTTAGAAACATTACCTTCAGATTCGAATCTCATCTCTGCCGCTTCCTAGCTTTGTGATTTGGGGCCTGTCTGTGATTGTCTAACCTCTCCGAGCCTGTTTCCTCATCTAAAAAAATTAGAGGATTGCCTCATGGGTTTGATTAGAAGATGACAAGTAAAATGGATCCAAAGTGCCATACACAGCGTCTGTCACATAAGAGAAAATACACGAAACACACTACATCCTAATAAAAGCCTCTCATCCCACAAGTAGCCTGCTTCAGAAAAAAAAATGTAGTATGATGATTTCCAGCCTTGTTGAGTATGAGAAATCTTTTTGTCATCACGTATTACCCAGACTTATGCATGACAGTAGTTTTACTTTCAGTACCACTCATGGAGAAAATGCATGACTGTCACACTTCAAACTGACTTTGTAATTGGGTAACCCTAAGAGCATGCCCACACACCTGCAAAGGCATAACACTATGTGAGGGAGGTGTGTGATTCTCGGGCTTTTCAGCGTCGCCCAGGGTCCCACCAGGGCTCTGGGGCTCCTGGCTCTACCAGGGCCAGATGTTGTCCTGGTGGGTCATGTTGTTGGTCTATACTCCTTGCTCCTGCACCGGCCCCTCTCCTCATCCAGAGCAGAGACTGAGGAGGAGGTGGGCCATGTGCCTCTGAGAGCTGAAGGTCTAATTTTAGGAATGAAGGCTTAACAGGGTCAATGGGGATCTGAATATCCCCAGGGGGATTCATCTACTTCACAGCCATATGTACTTTGTTGAATAGTGTTTCCCAGTCCCCAAAATTATGTCAGAACCTGAGAACGTGACCTGGTTTGGAAATAGGGTCTCTGCAGATGGAAGTTAGTGAAATTCAGATGAGGTCATACTGGATAGGGGTGGGCCTATAAGAAAGCCATATAAAGACACAGAGAGACACAGACAGAATGCCACATGAGGAGTGAGGCAGAGACTGGAGGGGTGCACCTATCAGCCCAGAAACACCAAGGCTTGCCTGCAACCACCACAAGTCAGGAGGGAAGCAAAGAACAGATTTTCTCTCAGAGGATCCAGAATGAAAGACTTGGCCAATACCTTAATTTCAAACATATGGCTTCCAGGACTCAGAGAATAAACGTCTGCTCTTTTAAGCTTCTCTGTTTGTGGTACTTAGTTATGGCAGCCCTAGCAGACTAACATACCATGTGTGCTCATTCTTTCACTCTTTATTGATTGCTTTTCCCCCTATGACTAAAGTAATAAATATCCATCATGGAACTTCTATAAAATACAACCAGGCAAAAAGAAAAAATATATGACCTCTTACTCCACTGCCTGAAGGTAAGTGTTCTCAACATGTTGATCTTTCTTCACCTGTACTTCTGTGTACAAATGTGTATGTGAATTATCATTTTAAAACAATTTAGGTGATCCATGCCTGTGCTTCTCCGTTTCACTTCTGAGAAGGTAAGAGCAGAAAACACAAACACGTGTAACCCAGTTCTTTTGAATATCCTCAGGTAACATTCGTAACAACTTTCAATCTTTCCCTATCCCAGAGAGAGTGGCCCATTTGGCAGGGAGGCCCTCCCATTTGCAATGGACAGATGCCGACAGTTTGTAGTGAATTCAGCACTTAGCTATAGCTTCTGTTCAACTCCACAGTGCCCAGGAGATACGACAAAATTGGTAGTATGTAAATTCCTTGACAGCCTCGGGATTTTAGGACTCAGTATGTCTTTATCATCAGTTCTGTTTACAGAGAAAAGTCTTTGGAAGGTTTTCTCCATGGAACAGAGTTATTTCAAAACGGCATGTGGTGAAAACGTTGCATGAGCTTCCAGCAGCCTTGTCCGCTTCTGACAGGTTACAGGGAGAAATTGCTGTTGGCAGCCCAGGCTAGCCCCTCGAAGTCCGCCTGTTGCTCCCTGGTTCTGTCGCAGTATTAGCTGTGTCTGCCGCTGATGGCAGAGAGAGCAGGAACGAGACACTGAAGCAGAGTGCAAGTCCTCAGATGGCGAGACTGGCAAGGCTTGGCACCCACCTTTCCTCCAACATGAAGGGGTCTGTGTCCTTACCCCAATGTGGAGCCAAATGTCTAGTGTCAGCCTGAAGGAGCACTAAGGGGTATAGAGTCTCCACCTGTGAACCCTGAAAATCTAGACAGGCCTCAGTTAGCAAGTTTATTTTGCCAAGGTTAAGGACGCATGCCTGTGACACAGCCTCAGGAGTCCTGACGACATGTGCCCGAGGTGGTCAGGGCACAGCTTGGTTCCATACATTATAGGGAGACAAGAGACATCAGTCAATATGCGTAAGATGTACATTGGTCTGGTCCGGAAAGGTGGGACAACTTGAGGCAAAGGCGGGACAACTCCAAGTGGAGCAGGGTTTCCCAGGTCATAGATGCGACACAAATGATTGCATTCTTTTGAGCTTCTGATTAACGTCTCCAAATCCGGCAATCAGATATGCATTTATCTCAGTGAGCAGAGGGGTGACTGAAAAGAATGGGAGGCATATTTGCCCTAAACACTTCCCAGTTTGAGTGATTTTGGGGTCCCGAGATTTATTTGCCTTTCACACAACTTTCCCCTACCTAAGGAGACCCCACTGCTGTTTGATGGAGGAGCTGTGGACTAAACCTGTGTTTGTCTGGTGCTAATTAGCAGCGCAGAGGTGGCAAGCCTGCAGTGCCCGGCCACACCCAGCACACAGAGGCAGCAGGCCTGGGGGTTTTCTTTCTCTCTACTTCTTGCCACCCCACTCCCTCCCTCCCTTCTTGCTTCTGTTCAAGTAATTGGAATTATTTGCCAAAATATAAAACTTGGGAGATTTTCTGGCAAAAAGGAGATGGATTCTTTGGTTTGTCTAGAAAAAGCAGAAGACTTGGCATCACTTGCCTGCTTTCCTGCATAGCAACTATTGGTCAAAGCTGAGGGGTGGCTCTGTCTTTAGACTGGACCTGTGCTCCCTACCTCTCCATGGCCTCGGGCTTAGCCTTTCTCTTTCTGTTATCACCTGGGCCCCAGGGACATTTTGAGGGTGCCCTGCCTGCATGAGCAGGACCTGCTGTGTTCCAAATCATGTCATCACGTGCCTCCGGCATGCACAGAGGCCCGGAGGCCCTTGCTCTGGTTTCCTTCTATGAATACATCTCTCGCCCTGGGAGTCACACAAGCCACCTGACCTCAGGTTCCTCATGTGGGCAGGAGGACTGGGCTAGATGGAGGTTTTCCGACTCTTTGTACCCGGGGCAATGCCGAGGAAACCTTACTTGGAACTGGCAGCATAGCACTGGCTGACCATTGGCAGTCTTCTACCCTAGATTCAGGCAAGAAGGGGGATGCATTGTCAGTAGGAAATTCAAAACTCTCCCAAAACCCAATTCTGCCTGTTACTTTTGATCACTCAGTCACATAATACTCTACCAAAAAATATTTTGCTGGTTTGAGTTCTCAACAATTTCTGTGGCTGCTGCCTAGTTTTTGTAATATGTAAACTTAAACATAGCATGGCTTATTAATTATCCTTTAAAAATGTTGTAATTTACACTGAGGTTTATTTGAAAAGCTCACAGTTACGCAGCCATCTTGTCACACGTGGGCGTTTCCCTGAACGTGTTTGCTTGTCTGTGCGTTTGTAATTTTGTAGAATCCTTCAAGCGCTCCTGGTGCAATTCCTGTCTCCAGTCCCTGTGGAACTACATTTTCCTGCATTTAAACCGTAGTTTCAAAATAAGTAATAATCGTGCAATGAACAGAGAGAAGAAATAGAATGACACTTGCATAAATTGCCATTCTTTGTGACCACTTAGAATTTTGATTTAAAATTTTAAAACACTGAAACACTATAACATGTAAGGTGTAATATCTATATGCATATGTGTGTGTATATATCTATATATATTCATGTGAATTTAGATTATGAAATACTCAAATGGAATAATATCTCCAAAACTTGTTTGTTCTTCTTAAAAAATTATTGTTTTAAAACGGAAGAGCAAAGCTTGAAAAAACAAATAGCATTACATCAGCAGTACAATTAGTCATCTAAATTATGTTCTTTATGGACACTTCTGTTTTATTTAAATGTACATACTTGTTACTAGAGAGTCATTTATATGAAATATTATATTCCACTGTAACCAAAGAATGTTTCAAAACTGTTAGGTAAGTATAAAACTTTTGAATATGTAGCTGTGCTTTTTCTCCCTTTTTGTGCTGTAATATTTATTTTCTCTCATATTTTAATTTTATTTTCTTATTTAAGAGCATGATTTTTCTATATATGAAATTCAATGAAAGCAAATTTTCTCTATTTCCTCCTAGGTCATTATTAGCATTCTTTTCATTCATGATTGTTACTAAAAATGATGCGGCATGGAAGGGCAGGGTGTTAACAAATGACTCATCAACGGAGCCAGGTGCGTGGGGTGAGGTTGCTAGGAAGCCCCATGGTGAGGTAGGTGAAGCTGAACTGTTTGGGTAGGAATCAGGAGGGATGCTGGAGACCCCTTGACCTTCCCTTCCACACCTCCTTTGGTGCCTCGAGCTCTTCCGAGGAGCAAAGGAGAGCATCCCTGCACTTGGAGACATTCTGCAAATATTAGAGCCCCCTTCCAGGTATGACCTGACAGCATCTGAGTCTTGCTGCCTCCGGCCTGCATCAAAGCTGCCATCACTCCTCTCTGCAAAAAATGTCCAGACTGGTTTTCTGCTTCTACTCTTATCTCCTGTGGCAGTTGGAGTAACGTTAAAAGTGAGTCACATTTGTTCACCACCTGCCTCAACACCTTCGGATGGCTGCATCCCTTCACTCTGGGAGTAAATGCCTGTGTCTTATCTTGGCTGCCAGCCCCCCTGCCTGTCTTGGGCACCTCACCTCTACCCTGGGCACTGTGCTGTCACTCCAATGCACCAAGCTCACTTCTGCCTTAGGGCATGGCACTTCTATTCCCTCTACCCAGACTGTTTCACCCCCAAATCACGATGTGACCCAGTCTTCAGCCCACTCAGATTGTACTCCATCATTCCCCTTCCCAGAGACATTGTTGGCTAAACCAACCTGCGTTCCCCAACTCTCAGCTCTTACCCTGCTGCAGTTTGCTTCACAGCCCTTAGAATGACCCAATGCTTCATTTATTTATGTATTTCTTCACTTATTTATAGATTGACTCTCTCACCCACTAGAAAATGAGCATCAGAGGGCAGGGCTCAGTTTTTTTCTTGGCCGCCTCCTTAATCTCAGAGCCTAGAAAAGTGTCTGGTGCATCACGGACACTCAATAAAAACTTGTTAAACTCTTGAATGAATGGATCTCAGAGTCTTCTTCTAGCTCCGATGTTTGTAGAATCACCTATTAATCATCCATCATTCATGGGATACTATGTTAAGGGGGTGGCCAGTCTTCTGAAGAATTGAGAAAGTGGTCTTCATTTCAAGGGATCTTACAGTATGAAGTGGGAGACGCTCATGATGGATGGGTGATCATGGCAGCTTTAACCGTCATTAAATAATTAAACAGAACAACAAACCAAAGTAGTCTGAGGGTTATGGTGAAGGAGGCCAAAAAGTGACCAACAGCTAAAGCAATAATTTGGTTGGTTAGCAGCCCAGTCCCACTAAGTCTTATATTAATTGTCACCTGAAGTCCTGCTTGTGTGTTATCTTGGGAGGGGCGAATGCTTTAAGGGCTCTTGCCTGCTGATAGATTTTTAAATTTCTCTTTATTTTCTTGGATTCCTATGTATCCCTATATAATTTGTATATACATGATAGTATCAGTATAAATAATAAGAGTAATACTTTCTGTTTACCCTGCTTTTATAATTTTCAAAACCTTTCATTATCTTTTTTTAAATCCTCATTTGGTAGTTCTTATTATCCTTATTTTGCAAATGGGGACACTGAAGTTGAGACAGGTAAACTCCTTGTCACACAGCAGACAGTCTTGGTTTTGTTGTTGAGACAGAGTCTGGCTCTATCACCCAGGCTGGAGTGCAGTGTACTCAACAGCTCACCACAGCCTCAATCTCCTAGGCTCAAACGATCCTCCTGCCTTAGCCTCCCAAATAGCTGAGACTACTGGTACATACCACCATGCCTGGCTAATTTTTTTTTTTTTTTTTTGGAGAGGCAGGGTTTCACTGTGTTACCCTGGCTAGTCTCAAACTCCTGGGCTCAGTCAATCCACCCACCTTGGCCTCCCAAAATGCTGAGATCACAGGCATGAGCCATTACACCGAGCCGAGAACTGACAACCTTTTGAAGGTAAGGGACCTGTATTGGGGTTCTCTAGAGGGACGGAACTAATAGGATAGATATACATATAAAGGGGAGTTTATTAGGTATTAACTCACAGAATCACAAGGTCCCACAATAGGCTGACTGTAAGTTGAGAAGCAACGAGAGCCAGTAGAGTCCCAGTCTGATGTTCGAGGGCAGGAAGCATTCAGCACAGGAGAAAGATGTAGGCTGGGAGGCTAGGCCAGTCTAGTCTTTTCAGGTTCTTCTGCCTGCTTTATATTTTAGCCATGCAGGCAGCTGCTTAGATGGTGCCCACCCAGAATAAGAGCGGTTCTGCCTTTCCCAGCCCACTGACTCAAATGTTTATCTTTGGTAACACCCTCACAGACACACCCAGGGTCAGTACTTTGCATGCTTCAATCCAATCAGTGACACTCAGTATGAACCATCACAGGACGTAATGCAAGAAAAGCACCCAGGAGGCAGTCATAGGCACTCCCTTGTCACTAACCACTTGCTCATCTCTGGTGAGGAATTCACTTTCTTGAATCTTACTTACCTGGACTCTGAAACGAAGGAGTTTAACTAGAATCTCTGATTCTCAAATGTGGGTGCACATCAGAATCCCAGGGCCTTGGTTTGATTCTGTAGGTTCTGTTTCAATAGAGCTGTTGTCAGACCCAGTAGTAAATATTTTTAGGAGATCCCGAGTGATTTGCTCAGCATCCAAATGTATGCCTGTTGTCCTGGTGTTGTCCCTGAAGAACACCCCCTTTTCTTCTGAAATGTGTCCAGGTTCATTTTTCTCAAGGTCCTTTCCCAATCTGACTTCTCCTCTGAAAAGCAGAGAATTTCCCCAAGGTGTGAGTAATAGAGGGTATATTTCTCTTCTCCCAGGTGTGGTGGAATCTTTAGTGAATGGCAAGGAGCCAGCCACCATCCCTTTAAGTAAAAACTCATCCTGTCACAGATAAGCCCGTCTGAACAGGAGTTATACCAGGAAGGAGAATCATAAAGGCTATTACAGACCTTTGAGATTTCTCACTTTCACTTAAGCTAAACAGGATAAATCACTCCCTCCCCAGTAAGAACGCTTTCAGCCACTTTCCCGTATCACAAAATCAACATTTCCAAGTATCTTCTAATGTACTTCATTTTTCTTTATTCTTGTTAGCTTGTCTGGCAGTAATATATTTGCATGACAATTAGTCTCTTTTCATTTAAACATTTGGGTAATTTTGCGGGGGCCATATGGCCCACAAATATTGTTACAATTTAAAAAATAAAGGTCTCAAATAAAATACATGGGTATATACACAGTGTACAGAGAAACAGCATTTGACTTCACCTCTTCTTCTGCTTTTTAATATAACACTAAAAAACACTGAACGACAGATTGCATTTTACCATTCACCAGTTTCAATTAAGGCCATCACTGCAACATATTTTTCAGGAAGGAAAAAAATAACCTTCACTTGGAGGGGCCCGTAGTTCATTAGGATGAGTCAGAGAAACCACAGGACGAGTTAGCGATGGAAACGCTGCTGCTGTTTGTTGATTATAACCTTCACCCAATGCAAGACAGTCAGGCAGAGAGACCACAGCAAATAGCCCCAATTAGAAAATGACATATTTGGTGAAAATTCCCCAAACTTCCTTACACCCCTTACTCTCTCAAAATATGTGGGGAAAAATGTGGGAAAAAACAACAAAAGGCTTGGTTTGCTTTCCAGAGGCCCATCCAGGGACCAATTATCTTGAAGGCCCACGTTGTCCAGCAGTGGTGTGTGTTCTCCACTTCTTACAAAGGAAGACCTGTGTGCATCCTGGAGGGAAGCACTTTGTTCAGGCTGCTGTCTTAAGTGGAGCTCAGGGAATGAGGTATTTTCTGTCTTCCTTTGGGAAATGGGGAGGGGGAGATGAGATGGGTGTGAAGGAGCCTGAAAAAAATCTTTTTTTCCTTTTGTGTCTTCTCTTTCCCGATGACAAGCAAGGAGATAATGATCTGGTTCTCGTCCATTTCTATTATGAAAACTATCTTCACAGCCCCCATGGTAGTAGGAAATGAAGTGGGATTTTTGATATGAGTTTGAGAGTGAAAGCATTAGTTATAAACCTGAGCTTCCGATATGTCAAAATCCTAGGTTTCATCAAGACAAGGAACTTCAAGAGTACAAAAATTTCATCATCTCTTTACAGGAAGTCTCTGTGCTTTGGTAAAAATCAATAGTAATAAAAATAAAATTAATATAAATAATGAAGATGAGAAAGAGGGTGATATTATCTCAATGTTACCAGTAGGTTGAATGGAAGGACTCACAAGCATATAATTATAAAAATAACTTCGCTATTTTTTCTCCTTAATCCATTTAAACTTGCTTATTTGCAGAGAGTCTGTCCTTTGTCCTCATATGAAAATGCAGAAAGACTTTCAGACCATTCTGAGCACTCTTAGGCAATTTCAAGCACTCAAGCACTTATGTCACACACAAGCTCAATTCAGTAATTAACAATATCCAGTGCTAGCTAAAATGAAAAAGACGGAAAACACCAAGCATTAACAAGGGTATAAAACAACCAGAACTCTCATCACTGCTGGTGGGATTATAAATGTTATAGCCACGTTTGAAAACTGTTGGGCAGTGTTTACTAAAATACACACGCACACATACACATAAATAATTGTCCATGATCCTATTAATTCCAAGGTGCCTATGATTCTATTAATCCCAGGGCCTATGCGCAGAAATGTGTACACAGATTTACCACATGCCATGTATTAAAATGTTCACACTACATGTGGTAACTCCAAACTGCAAACTACTCAAATTTCTATCAACAGTGGAATGGTTACATAAATTTAGGTACAGTCATTCAAATGAATACTATACAGAGAAAGTATAATCTACAAGTGTATGCAAAAATATGGATGACTCACATAAACATAATGTTGAAAGAAGCCGGACATGGAAGTGTACATATTGTAAGATTCCATTTACATAAAAAATAAAAACAAGCAAAATGAATCTGTGCTGTTAGACAATTACTCTAGCAGTTACAAGGCAGAAATGCGAGGAGAGTGACAGGAAGGGAGTGTGAAGGGCATCTGAGTTGCTGGTGAATTTCTCTTTATTAATGGCGGGGATTGTCACTTGGGTGTGGTCTGCGAACACTTATTGAGCTATGCTTGTGATACGTGTCCTACATGTATATCATATTGCAGTAGGACATTTGAAAATGTTCATTCCTATGTAATAGTCAAAGCATTCAATTTCATTCAAAGTTCAGACTTTTGCCCTAACTCTCGCTAGGCCTATTACAGTGCATGGGCACTGTTTCTGACCCTCAGGGGATTGGGAAGAATGGGGAGCAAGGAAATGAAAGGAGAACTATTAATAAAAAGCTCTTCACTGGCAGGCATGGAGCTGTTAGAGCGAGTGTGTTGCTGTTCCTCTCCAGTCTCTGTCCAGCAAGTGCTGTGAATATTGGTTGCTAATGGCTGACAGTTGTCCCCTTTTGGGAGAATTTGCCTTTAGCCAAATGGAAGCCACCTTTTCTGAGTCATGGTCCTTTTTCTATCTGACCCCCCAACATTCTCCCCCACTGCTTCCTCGCCTTCCCCCATGTTGCACTCAGCAGCCAATGACCAACTGACAGGGACGTAAAAGCCTGGCCCCATTTCTCCAGGACAGACCAGAGCTTGCTGTGGGACAAGTCAGGGACTCTTAACAGAGACCGCATCCTTGTTTTGCATCTCTCCCTTTTATTCTGCTTTGCCGAGAGCACTCCCTCAGTAAACCACTTCACAAGAATCCCTCAGTAAACCACTTCACAAGAATCCCGATTTCAGACAATGCTCCCAGGGAGCCCAAACAAAGACAGCTGGCACTGAGCTCAACAAGCTTGGTAACAGTGACAGTCTGCCGCTTTCTCCCGTGCGTGTGTGTGTGTGTTTTTTTTTTTTTTTTCCAATAGGGCTTCTCTGTTCCCTGGTGGTCTTTTACCTTCAGACCCTTGGATGCTGTGATGCTCTCCATTCTAGTAGTCACATGTTGTCTCCTTAGTCCCTGGAAACCTCTGCCAACCACCCCAATGCCAGCTCCCCAACATGGCCCACATCTGGTCCTTGAATGCACCTTGAGTACGTCATCTTAACAAACTCCAAGGGAGTAAGCTGCCTAACACCATCATCTCCCGGCCATCCCTCACATTGTAAGGGTGAGAGGAGGGCACCAGTCTATATCCCTCCTCTAACTGCAATGGGACATGTAATTAACTCCCGTGTCATTCCCTGAGGCTTGAACTATGAGAATCGAGGGGAGGTACAGACACCCTCCCATGCCATACTCTTCGAGGGTTGTGAGGTATTCATAGTGAAGCGTTCTCCAAAGAGAGGGTCATGAAATGTGAAATCATTATTGGGTGGCTTTTTAGATATTTGTGTATCTGAAATTTATTAAATGATGATACTTCAGTTAAAACTTCGAATTTAGAATCCTGTTACACAAATATTTGAAGAGTGCATTAGAGTCCACCAGAAAGGGAATGTTTCCTCTGCGTTACTCAATAGTCCTTGGATTATCCTGATATTTTGCCTCCGCAGTTTTTTTGTGGGGCCCATCAGAGACAGGGAATTTCCACATGGTCTATGGGTGAAAGAAAATCTGGGTGCTCCTTCTCTAATTTGACGGGACGCCTGTAGATACGAGAGCCCAGAATACTGTCCTTCCCATCTATGGTACCCGGTATTCCTTCTCTCCCACCGTGTTACACATTTATCTGGTTTAATATGAAGTTCCTAATGCAGGCTCTATTTCAAGATGCCAGGGAGCTTGTGAGTGTGTGTAATAAACTGGAAAGAGCCCTAATAATTCTGCCTTTGAGTCCCAGTCTAGCAAAGTCATTGGTCCTCACTTTCCTCAGCTTCAAATGAAGGAGTCGTACCCTGTAACTGCCAAGATCCTCTTCTATTCTGATATTCTGGCTTTCATTATTTTGAATTTCATTGTTAGATTGAATCAACTGGTCAGCTTAGAAACAATGATTGGCACAACATCCATATTCAGAGACAGCGTCAGTCTGACTGGTCTTTGTCGAGACAACGTGATAGGCAAATCTCAACCTGTGAGTCTTCTTTTAGAGACCTTAAAACAATCTTGAAAAAAAAATAGGAAAATGTAAGTCTGAGAAGTAGGGCCCCTTTACAAATAGCAATGCTGTGGGTTCATACAAACAGATCTGATATAGCTCCTATTTTAATTGAATCACCCACTTGGCAACTGAACAACAATGAACTGCTTGTTGCTGGCTTATGTCTCTGTCAGAAAAACAGAGCTCACTCTCAAAGGCTTCTGAGCCTTTTGCTTTATTAAGAAACTTGATAAATATAGTTCAGTAAGTGTGTGGTCTATCTCAGATTTATAGCCAGCTTTCTAATCTGAGCAGATAGGATCTCAGGGCAGCAAAACATACGTCTTGTTTTTGTTTCGATGAGACAAAACCCTCAAAATGGGAAGTCCATGGTCTCCCTCCTGACTCAGTTTCCCAGATGTGAGTGCCTGCTCCGCTGTAGCTGGGCTGCCCCCCCCCCAGGGCCTTCCCCCTCCTGCCCAGCCTGTGGCTGCTTCTGTCCTTCCCGGAGCTACCCAGACCTTTGCTCATGTGTGCAACCTTTTCAGAGGCCTGTTGACAGGTTTGAAAATAAAGCAGACGATGTAAAGAACACGCAAGTCATAGATATATGAAAATCAACCAGTTTGGCTCTACGGAGCGGGATTAGTGAGGATCAGCTGTGTAGCCAGGCTGCTCCTGGGAGGGAGGCCTCCTCCTGCCTGAGGCTGGGGTGCTGGGGCACTCTGCCTCAGCTATGCAGCTTCAGCTCTGGGCCATCTTTCCTGTCCTCACACAGTGAGGGGCAGAGCTTCTGCGGGGGCCAGAGCCCTGGACCTGGGAGCTGAAGTGGGAAGGGCAGAGAGAAGACCCATCAGGGGCAGACAACCCACAGAAGACACTGGTAGCTTTGCACAGTGTCAGACTGTACTTGTAGATATTGGGAGAAAGAGTAAAGTAGCTATGATCTGAAAGTGATGCTCAGGAACTCTGACATAAACACGAGCTGATAATATTCATACCCTGGAGGTGGGCAGTGCATCTCCTTCTCTTTCTATTTTCCTACTTTTTTTCTGCTCTTTATTCACATCGGTGTGCAAAATAATTGTTCTGCTTCCAAAAGTCCATTACATGGAGACTTTTATTTCTTTGTGCAAACATGTCAACACTTCTCTGGGAAAAATAAATGAAATAAAAGGTTTCAAGTGTTGGGTATCAGCTCATGCTCTGAAAAGTACCCCAATGATGTGATAGGAACCGCAGGAGCACCCTGCAGTGACAGATGATTCACACGGGGCACTCACAGGAATCTCATTTTTAAAATGTGCCAACTCTTTTGTACACCTTGTAGCCTACCCACAACTTGGCGTCCTGACTCTCCATCCCTGTCCCCATGCTGTTGAGCTTGTTCCCTCCAGGTTCAGGGTGGCTGTCAGGTCCAGTCTGACCAAGCCCCCTTCTAGAATAGGCACTGGAAATTTAAGAGATTATGGAAATGAGCTTGGAAGCTTTAGAGTTTTCACCAGATAGAAAATCTGCAGATATGTTTTTCTCTATAACCAGATTGAGTGATCACACTTATCACTGAACTGCCAGGCTCATCAAAATAGTAATTGTCTTAAAGAGCTGATGAAACCAGAATAGTCTGAAAACGGGAAAATGATTCTCCTGGAAAAGAGAAGGCTGAGTGGTCTGAGTAGTTACAATGGAAGCTCCCATCTTAGTGAGTCTAGGAACTGGATAGAGACACACAATGTACTCTGATGGAATCTATAAAATGTCACGAATGAATGCAAAGACTAACCTGGAGAGGATACTTGAGGACCTGCCTTTCCTCCCATAATATGCTCTATGATTCAGTCAAACTAAGGCACAAGATATTCCTTTAATTATCTTGTACGTTCCCTTCTTTGCTCAAATGTTCCCTTTTCTAGGAATAAACTTCCCACAGTACCGTTAACCACCAACATTTCTTGAGGAATTGCTTTGTGACAATGTACTAAAGGCTTCTGCATCACATCAACTATCTCATTTAATCCTTGTAACCACATGATGAGGCAGGTGTTAACATGAGCTCTGTCTTGCAGCTGCAGAAATTATGATGTAAAAGCTTAAATACTTGCCCAAGGCTAGGCTGGTAATAAGAGGCAGAGGTGGGGTTCCATCTTAGGCAGCCTATTTCTAGATGATACATCCTTAACATCTAAGTGTGCCAGTAGAGAGAATGCTACTTTTCTAAGAATCCTTAAAGGACCAGTTTGAATTCATGAGACTTTCTTTTGGATAAAGCACTCCCTTGCTGATGTCCCCACAGTCTAGGTTGGTACCTCAATTCCAATGTGGCATTCCATGCTGTCCTGAATCAGAGCCACTTGTGCCCATGTGTGCAGTCTTTGTCAGGGTCTCACACCATTGCATCGTATATTACCTGTGTTGTCACGGTCAGTACTCAACAGATGCCCCTACTGATTTGGGTATATGAGCAAGTCAAATAAAAAATAATGTAATAATTTATTAGGCATCTGCTGTATGCATAAAGTATTTCATTTTATCTATACAACATTTATTATTATTTTTCAATGAGGAACCAGAATTAGGAAGATTAATAACTTGCCTGAAGTCACAGAGGTAAAGGGGCAGCATAAAGATTCAGCTGCCAATTTGTCAGATTCCAAAGCTCTTTTACTGCACCACCTCTCCTTCCAAGCATGCGAGAGTAGGGAGGGAATTATGTGTCAGTGTTGGATGAGAATGGCTTGTAAGAACTTGCAGGTGAGCTTCTCATGAACAGGGCTTCTTGGGACCTCTGATTCTCTTACATGAGTCACACCAAATTATTAGAAATCAAAGCATCAATTGAGGAAAACCATACCAGCCCCCAGAAAGCTGATTGGGCCCCGTAGCCTCAAAACAAGTCGAGTCACTGCTCTTGAAACGTGCAATTTAGCCATTCCTCCTCCCTCCCTACAGCTGATATCGAACACATGAAACATCATATGTAATTAGAGGCCATGAGCATTTGTGTCATTTCACACAATTAAAACTATGTTCTGCTATTCCTAGGAAACATATTTTTAGTTTAAGCTGGGGTGTAATGAGATCTCTAAAAATAACACTGTGAAAGGTGAGGCTAAGTGTAGGGATTGAGTTCACCCCAGTGCCGAGGCTATAAAACATTATTCATGATCCATTTAAAGCTCTTGATCCCTGGGCCAACTTTTTTGCTTGGACAGAAGTTTGGTTCATCCTATTTGGACCTAACTCACTTTCCAACTAAATGGCAGTGGTCTGAGTGAGAGGGACTTAGACGAGGCCATTAGAGAAATTTTACAGCTGCTCAGGCAGCTCAGGGCCACTTTCTCTCTGAGGGGCTCTGGTTACACTCAGGCCAAGAGGCTTGGGTATTGGGTGTGAGACCACCCCATGGCTCGCCAGCTTGCTGCCCTCTGGCATGAAGGCTCTTCTCAGAATCAAGCTCCCCAGGTTTTGGCAAGCCCTATGGCTACAGAAATAACAAATGATCTCCTGGCTTGGCAGTGGGAGGGTTCAGGCATGCCTGTAAACTCAGACACAGAATGTGGCACCCAATAGTGTGCAAAAATGGTGATACAAGGCTCGTAACAGATGTGAGAAACTTCAAGATTTCATTAATTCAGGGCTTTGGAGGGGATATAGTTTTCCTGGACAGAAAAGTGCTGTGTTAAGTGCACCACCCACAGTACTTTAAACACTCATACACAAACACTCTCACACCACCCGGAACACATCTGCGTGTGTGCCCATTGCCAGGGCTCCTGCTCCTTTACTGAAGGTAGACCTGACATCAGCAGCAGATGGTCATTATCAGGTTTCTTATCTCATCCTTGTTGCCCCAAAACACAATTTCTCCCATCCTTCAGGCTGTGCTAATGAGGTTGATGTTACAGGCTGGACTTTGTGGATAATCTGGTTGACTTCACTCCCTTTCCTGGTCATAAATGTTGTTTGCTTGCTTGTTTTTCTGCTTCATCTGTTTATTTACATTCAACCTCCACCAGACACAGATTTGGGGTGAGGTCATAGACTCCGTTCTATTCACTGTTTTTCTTTTTTCTTTTCTTTTCTTTTCTTTTCTTTTCTTTTCTTTTCTTTTCTTTTCTTTTCTTTTCTTTCTTTCTTTCTTTCTTTTTCTCTTTTCTTTCTTTTCTTTCTGTCTTTCTCTTTCTCTCTTTCTTTCCTTCTTTTCTTCTCTCTCTCTCTCTCTTTTCTTTATCTTTTGCTTATTTTTGATACAGGGTCTCACTCTGTCACCCACGCTGGAGTACAGTGGTGCAAACGTGGCTCACTGTAGCTTTGACCTCCTGGGCTCAAGCAATCCTCCTATCTGCCACTATGTCTTGCTAAGTTTTGTCTTTGTTGTTGTTATTTTGCCATGTTGCCCAGGCTAGTCTTGAACTCCTGGGCTCAAGCAATCCACCCACCTTGGCCTCCCACAGTGTTGGCATCACAGGCATGAGCCACTGTGCCCGCCCACATATATCATCTTTCTTTAAGTGTAAACATGGTCCAGTACAAGCTAGTCCACTACAGGGAGAAGTGCCCGCAGCCCAGTCTTTGTTGTTGACACTAGCAGGGTTATTTTGGGGAGGAGGCTAGCAGTAGAGACTGAACTAATCCTAATTCTGTGTATGCAGTCTTCAGCCCAAAGAACAATACTGAGGACAGACTCTGTGACCTTCGGCATATACAGGGCACATGACCACACTTGGCAGGCAAGAACCATTTTACATTTTTGTTACAAGTTGAGTAAATGTAAAAAATAATTATTATTTTGCTATGCAAAGAGAATTGGATAGCACTTCTTGGGGCTGAAGCGAACCACTTATTAGTAAATGTGTCACTCTTTGCTTAATCTTTCATTCCTAGGCTGAAATAGATGGTCTTCCCTTCCCTACCTGGTTAGAGAAGTCATTCCCTATTTGCTAAATCCTTGGCTTTAAAGGCAGCAGAACATTTTTAGATTATCAAGTCCATCTTCACCAATTTTATAATTGAGATAAACCAGATTGGAGAAATGACTTACTCATCTCCCGAGATTCAGTTCAGATTTAGAGTTGCGTAAAGACGCAAGTCAACCTTTCTTGGACATTTCCTTTCGTGTCCATCAAATAAGACCTACTCTACGTAGACTTCCAGTAGTTTATCTCTGGTGTTTTTTTTGTACCCCTTTCCTCCCTAGACATCTCACTGAGTATATGGTACTGTCTTTCTCGACAGGCCCTTATCTGAAACAGTTATTAGGAAAAGACCAGACAAAGGTACTCACATTCTGGCACAAATGACATATCATAGCTGTTTCCTCATTTGTGTATCTTATGGGGACTATATTGTACTGAAAAGTGTTAAAATCTAGTGACAGAATTCAAGGCCGCCTCAGGCCAATGGGAGGTATTTTGGGGAGGTGGTGACTAAAATTACACCTAGGCTTAGAAATGAGGAGGTCTGACTTAGACCTGTTGAAGAATTGTGGGATGCAAGATCTGGCAGGGGCCATTAACTCATGCAGTCTGCTAATAGATAAAGAAACTGAAATCCATGGGAAGGAAACTGAGTTTTTCCCATGGCAAGCAGCTGGTTAGTTAAGGGCAGAGCAGAGATGGGGCTCTAGGATTTACATTAAAAAAAAATGGGCATGACTTAGCAAAATGATTTACCATTTGGCTGTCCATTTATTCATTCTTTTAAGAAATATATTTTTGTATGCCTACTCTGAGTCCAGCAGGATTTGGCATTAAATGATGAACAAAGAGACACTGGTCCTGCCCTCTGGGTGCTTATAATCAATGGGGCAGGGACATAGAGGAAGAAAGACACAGTCACCAGAAACAGATAATTACAAATTGTGGTAAGTCCCTGTCTTGCTGAACTTATCACTAACATTTGGCACAGTTGATTAGTCCTCCCTCCTGAAATGCTTTCTTCGTTTAGCTCCTGTGATACCACTCTCCCTCTTTTGTTTTTCCTCCTACAGAGCAAGCTTCTCCTTGTCCTGCTTTTCAGCTGGTTCATTCTCATATCCTTAGCTTCTAAATCTTGGAATACCACAGAAACCACCCCAGTCTTCTCCCGTGAACTCCTAATTTGTATATCAAGCTGTATACTTGACTTCTCTGCTTGGCTGTCTAATAGATATCTGTTACATAACACCTTCAAAATCGCATTCCCCATTTCCCACTCGCATCCCCAACCTTCTCCTCCTTCAGCCTGTTCATCTTAGGAAATACAAATGTACTCTTCCTATGACTCATGTCAAAACCTTGGCGTTATCTTTGATTCTTTTCTTTCTCTGATACTCCATTTCCAATACATCTCTGTAAGTCCTGTAGCTCTTACCTTCAAGATAGATCCAGAACCCAGTCATTTGTCAACCACTTTATAACCTCTATCGTTCTGGTCCAAGATAACATCACTTCTCACCAGCAGTATTGGAAAAACCTCCTGACGAATCTTCCTCTATTTGAACCTTCCCAAATGGCTCCTTCCAAATGTTAGTTGGATTATTTTGCTTAAAACACTCATCTCACTCAGAATAAAGCCCAAGTCCTGACAGTGGCTGGCAAGACCCTACAAGACCCAGACCCCTGCCATCTGTTTCCATCTCCCATCACTCCCTCTCTCTCACTTGTCTTTCTGCTTTTCCTCAACTCTATGGAGTCGACTTAGGCTCAGGGTCTTCTTGTTCACTGCTTCCTCCACAAATGCCCACACAGCTTGTTCCCACTCTCCCTGCAGGTCCCTGCTCATCCCTTATGCTCTCAGTGGGGCCTTTTGAGTCCTCCTGTGAAATGACATTCCACCCGAGAATGCCCATCTTGCCTCGCTTTATTTGCTTTGTTTTTCTCTTTAGCACATATCATCATGTGATATTGTCTGTATTTATTGGTTTATTTGTTTCTTCCTTGTCTGTCTTACTCCAAGCTAGTATGTAGACTCCAGATAGGCAGGGATTTTTGTCTGCTTTCTTCTCCTTGTGCCTAGAACAATGCACAGCAAATATTTGTTAAACGAATGAATGAACTGCAGCTGAGATCTGAAAAGTCTCAGTTAAAACGCTGGTGGGAGCTGTCTGTAGAGAACCACCCCAACAGAAATTACTTTAGGTATAAAGAAAATGAGAGGATAAAGCTGGGCCCTGAGAACCTGAAAAGAAGGAAGACAAATGGCCTGAAATGAAGCAGAAGTTGGCAGAGACTGGCTTGTGTGGAACCTTGGAGCCATGATGGGGACTTTGGGTTTAAGCGTGGGTGAGAAGGAAGGCATAGACAGGCTTTAAGCAGGGAGTCCTTTTAATATGGAGGTTCCCACACATGCAAAGTCACAGTTCTTGACCTCAAGAAAATCCGTGTCTATGGAGGGAGCCCACACAAATACACAGTTAACAGTGTGAAGCTCCTGGGTGACCTGGGAATATATCCCTCTCCCTTGAGGGTGAGGAAAGGAATTGGAAATATTTTCTAAAGGTTTTAATATTTTTAAAGACATTATTTTAAAAAACAGTTTTTGGTTCATTGCAAAATTGAGAAAGTGTTTCAGAGAATTTCCATATACCTGCTTCCCCCACACATGTACAGTTCCCTATATTATCAACATCCTCCACCAGAGTGGTACATTTGTTACAACTGATGAAGCTACATGGATTCATCATTATCACCCAAAGTCCATCGTTTATATTGGGGTTCACTGTTGGTGTCATACCATTTGATGGCTTTAGACAAATGTATAATGTCATGTGTCTACCTTTATAGTATTGTACAGAGTAGTTTCACTGTCCTAAAAATTCTCTGTGTTCTGCCTATTCATCCCTCCCTCCCCTATTGGCCATCACTTATCTTTTACTGTCCCCATAGTTTCCCCTTTTCCAGATTGTCATACAGTTGGAATCATATAACATATAATCCATTTAGATTGGCTTCTTTCATTTAGTCATATGCACTTAAATTTTCTCCATGTCTTTTCATGGCTTGAGAGCTCATTTCTTTTTAGTACTGAGTAATATTCCATTTTTCTCTTATATGACAATTTATTTACTTATTCACCTGCAGAAATGGCATCTTGGTTGCTTCCAAGTTTTGTCAGTTATGAATAAAACAGCTATAAACCTCTATGTGCAGGTCCAACTTATGGGTGGGCATAAGCTTTCATCTCCTTGGGGTAAATACTAAGGAACATTATTGCTGGATCATAGAGTATATACTTTTGTAAGAAACTGACAAACTGTCTTCCAAAGTCACTGTAGAATTTTGCAACCCCACTAGCAATAAATTAGAGTTCCTGTTGCTCTGCATCCTTGTCAGCATTTGGTGGTGTTAGTGTTCTGGATTCTGGCCACTCTAATAGGTATGTAATGGTGTCTCATTGATGTTTTAGTTTGCATTTTTCTGATGACTTATGATGTTGAGTATCTATTCATTTGCTTGTTTGTCGTCTTAATACCTTCTTTGGTGAGGTGTCTGTTCAAGTCTTTGGTTCATTTTTTAATCAGCGTTTTTGTTTTCTTATTGTTGAGTTTTAAGAGTTCTTTTATTTTGGAAAACAGTCCTTTATGAGATATGTCATTTGCAAATATTTTCTCCTGATCTACGATTTCTTGCAAATATTTTCTAATAATCTATGATTTCTCTTTTCATTCTGAGATTTTAATTCTCTGACCTGAATCTGTAAGGAGAAATAGAAGATCAGGCGTGGGGTGCACGAGGCAGAGAGAAAGCCAGAGAGAACCGTATGTACAACAGTTTAAGCGTCTGCCATCTCAGAGAGTGGTGTGAGGCTTGAATTGCTAAATAAAAATGTGCTTTTCAAGGTTGAACCTAAGTCTGGCTGACTCCCAAGTTCATGTCCTTTCCCTACACCATGCTGAGAAGTGGTTTTGAGGCCAAGTGGGAGGAGGCAGCCGGGGTGGGCTGGAGGACTTTCGGAGATCACAGGCTTGCTGGCTCATGTCTGAACAGGAAAAGAGCATCCATGCTGACAGCCACATTTCACAGAAGAAGGAAATACAGCTCAGAGAGAGGAAGCCACTTGTTCAAGATCACACAGCTTGTGAGAGGCAGGCTCATCGTCCAGTTTTGCAGGAGTGGTATAAAAAAGCAAAAGAAAATGTCATTTTACATTGAATTGAATTGAGAAAATACTCATGAACTTCTTAGGGATGGAAAATGTTTTGTAGTTAGTACCTATTTTTTCCTATATTGTGTGTGTGTGTGCGCGCATGTGCATGTGTGAACACACACATGCACATCATACTTTTCCAAAGTAACTCATAAATGCTTCAGCTCAGTTCTGCTTCTCTGGTTTGATCAATAAGAACTTTAAATCAATTACGCTTAATTCTCCTAACAACTAGTTTTTATTTTATTCAAAGTAAAACTTCAGAAAACATATGTTTTATTAATAATAGAAATCATGGCAATAATATTAATCGCCTTACAGTGTGACAGCAGAAACCTGTCATCTTTTTATGCCCAATCCAAATGGCAACTGGAATAGAGTTAACATGAGTACTAGCACCACCCTAAATTCCCTGGTAGGTGGAATTTACTCTCCCCTGCAACCTCTACCACAGTTAAGCTGTGTTTACTGGTAGTCTGCAATGCAATTCGGGAAACTTCTGTCAGCTACATACATTTTAAATACAATTTGGGCAATGCACAAACATAGCCAAAGTGGAGCTTGAAGACAGCTGAAAGAAGTGTGAGGGAGGGGTCTGTCCATTAGGAATAGACCTGTTTTGGCCACCACAGAAATATACCTCTTTATTCCTAGAGCTTAAAAGAATATTAATGTTTCAGTTAGACCATTCTGTGACTTCAGAGGGAACTATACTAAAGCCAACCCAAGCAAAGTCCACCCTGATCTTCTAGATTAAAGATGAACAAATATTTTCTGTAAGGCATCAGATAGTATTTTAGGCTTTCTGAGCCATAGGGTTTCTGTCATAACTACTCGGCTCTGTCCATGTAGAACAAAAGCAGACATAGACATTAGGCAATGAATGGGCATTACTATTTTCCAATACAACTGTATTTACAAAAACAGGTATTAGGGCTGGATTTCACTTACAGGCGGTGGTTTGCCAACTCATGTTCTAAACCTCTAGAAGAGAAATTGCCTAAGCTTCTCTAGGAAGTTTTCAGTTTTTATGGCTGGACATTCTTCACTATGTCTGGTTCACCTTCCTTTGCATCTCCCTTTGTATAATACAAATCCTTCTGCTCTACCCCAGGGAGATGGAGAACATCTGGGGCATCCTTTTGTTGGAAGGACTAACTCTGCCATAGGAAAAAGGATGAAAGATGAGCATAAAGTTTGCTAATCAGAGGACAGGCATTCGTATCCTGGCTTCACCACTTGTTGTGTGATCTTAGACAAGTTGCTGAGCCATTCTCTGCCTCAGATTTTTCATCTGCAAAGTGTTTCTACTCATGATATGAAAACCATGGTGCTGTTGTGAGCATTAAGTGAGATGAGGCATTTCAAAGCACTTTAACCTAGTTCTTCAGTAAAGATGAGATGGAAAGAAAAGGATGGGGATGGTAGAAGAAGATAAAAATGAGGTTTCCCTGACATTGGAAAATGCAATTATTTGAGAATGAATAAACTTGGAGAGCCTACTTGGAGAGTTTAGCAAAGAGAGCAAAGACAGTCATACCTGTTGGCTTGAATAATAACCTATCTATCACACTACCTTTCACTGCCCTTCATAGTCTATATCACTCTAAAGTTATCTTGCCCATTTGTTTACTTCCTTATTACCTGTCTTTCCCCACTAGAATGTAAAATTCTAGAGGGATGGGCCGTATCTGTGTCATTCATTACTGTACCCTTAGTACCTAGAAGAATCTTTGGCATGTAGTAAGTATTCAGTAAATAATTGTTCACTGGAAGAAAAAATGAATGGGAAGATTGTCTCTTCTGTGTAGTACTAGATTCAAGAAGAATCCAGCATAGTGATAAAGGAAACTGCTTCCCGCCAGCCATCATCATCAGAGTGGATATCACCCTCATGGCAGACATCACTGCCAGACCCGTGTTGTGTGGCTTCTGGACCTACCAAGGATGTACGACAACTGTTACACTGAATTTTATCCCAGCTCCCTTATGTTTTGAGTCAGTCTATATTCCCAGATGCCTAAAAGGCATATATAAAGATCTTCTTTACAAGAAAAAGTGATAGCTTGTTAAATATAAAAAAAAAAAAAAAACCAAGAAGGTATCACCTTTGTGTAATCCCTATATCCACCTAAGGACTGGTTGGAAAAACAGACGAACATGTATTTCTTTCTCTGTGGTTCATGGCTTCTCTGTGTTTTCCACAGTTCTGTTTTTATCTGTTGGAGGAGAATAGCCCAAAGGGAATCATATTATTCATGTAATTTGGCCATGACTCTGTATCTACTAGCAGGGTATATTAGGCATGAAATACTCCCTTATCTACCTTTCTTACTTTCCTTGCTCTTTTTTATTCCCTCTCTACATTCTATTTTTAATGCATATTTATTGAGCAAATGATTATATACATAGCATAGTTCTAGGCATTTATCCTTCTTTAATAGGAAAAGAACAGTTATTATCTATAAGGCAATTTGAGGATATGTGTAAAGCAGCCCATTGACAGTCTAAACACTGAGGGGATGAAGGATAGACAAATGTGGAGGAGGAGGCCACAGAGGGTGTGGCCAATTTAAGATGGGTTTTTAGCCAGTTCTTGGAAGATGCCTTAGAAATCATTTAGTGAGAGAAGGAAGTAAGTGGGAGAATTGTGGGAGGTTAGATGAGAGGCAGCTACCAAAGTATGCACAATGCAAATTGAGCTCAGAGAGAAGAATAAAATTCCAGAAATGTTTATTAAGTAGTGACTCTGTCAACACCACCCCATGGCTTTAAAATAAAATAGCTAGGCGCGGTGGCTCACACCTGTAATCCCAGCATTTTGGGAGGCCAAGGAGAGTAGATCACGAGGTCAGGAGATCAAGACCATCCTGGCTAACACAGTGAAACCCTGCCTCTACCAAAAACACAAAAAATTAGCCAGGTGTGGTGGCGGGCACCTGTAGTCCCAGCTACTCAGGAGGTGGACGCAGGAGAATTGCTTGAACCCAGGAGGCAGAGGTTGCAGTGAGCTGAGATTGTGCCTCTGCACTCCAACCTGGGTAACAGAGCAAGACTCCATCTCAAAAAACTACATTAAAATAAATAAATAAATAATTAAATAGGAGACCTCATTTCTTTCCCTAAATTACTGATAGTATGGTGTGGGTAGTTAAGCACACTTTTGCTAACAAACTTGAAACCCCACATGTTCTCTATAATAGATTTAACAAAAATGTTAGAAAGTGGTAAGATTTCTCCAGTGAATCATCATCTCCAAATTACTGACTTATATTGCTTAAAGACTAGTTTCTAACTTTGACACATTAGTACAAAGCTTCTGATACACAGTATTTTTCTTTAATGTGGATGGCTAATAGCAAGAGACGAGCTGAAGGGGTTAACCTACTTCTAGCAACCCCATTACGTGAACTTGAAAAATGACTGTAGAGGATATTTTGGTTTCAGTTTATGGAAACGGTTTCCATAATGGCTTCCTAAATGCCACTCCCAGTATTTGGCCCCAGATGCATCTGGACAGCTAATGAAAGAAGGACTTGGTGAGACATAAGACCTGTCACACAGCTCTTAGCATCACTCTGAGCTGGGCTATCTCCAAGCCCAGCTGCAGAGCTTGTCTGCTCAGCTTTTGGACCCCCTGTGTGTGTCTAATCTTGAGCAAGACATATTTATCTGAATTGCTAAGAGATCTAGCTCAGAGACGGAGCAAAGACCCAACATGTAGAGTTCAAGTGTTAATCCAAAGAGGTCAACTTTCTCACTCATACATTCTTAAAGCTGCAGACATGTGTCCTTTTCCTTCCATCAGGCTGCAGTTTTTCACAAGCACAACAATTTGAAATTAGTAATATAGAATAAGTTAAACATTAAAAATCAGTTGTTTTTCTTTGACCAAATTCCTAGAGGTGGTGGTGGTAGGGGGGACAGAATAACATATAATAAGGACCTATTCCTCTTGGCCAGGATATTATGCATACTATCGCACTAACTTGTCAAAGCATATATTTCAAGACAAAAAAGAAGAAAGCTCCTTCATTTTTATGTAGGAAAACAGAATCAGAAGGACTACCTTGACCAAGATCACAGCTAAAAAGAGGCAATACTAAGTATCTAAAGCTTTATAAGAGAATCTGAATTCTCAGAAGAAGAGAGAATACTTATAAAGAGAATACTATGTATTCTCTGTATAAAATTCAATATTTTCCCACTATATCACCCTGCTTTTCATCTATATTACCAAGTTATCATTAGAACAGAAATAACACTTATTTTACATTGTGCATAACAGGTTGATTTTCCAGGCTAGTTTTACTAACATTCAAGGTAATTTATTATTCAAATTCTTTCAGATAATAGCAAAACAGGAAATACTCCTCAACTCATTTTGTAATTATTGTACTAGACAATGATCATACAAAAAAGAGAAGTTACCATCTAGTATAAATTATGAACACAGATGTAGAAATTCTTTACAAATTATTTTAGCAAATGATGTATAGTATAAAAAGATAATGTAACAAATAGCATAATTTATCATCATTTTGAATTATTCCAAAGAAAGCAAGTTTGCTCTAATATTAAAACTGTATGCTTATTAGATGATGAAAAAGCATTCAATAAAATTTAACATCCATTCATTAAAAGAAACTCTTAGCAAATTAAAAAGAAACGAACAATTATTTTATCTCATGAAAGGTAGCCACCAAAAACCTTCTGCAAACACATACTTGTGGGTGAAATATTAGAATAATTTCCCTTAAAATCAGAAATAAGATAAGGATGCTTATGGAACAAAACTGTCATTAGTTGATAATAATATATTTGTTCTATAAAAAACAGCCTCTGATGATCTAAAGACAAATTATTAGAATTAATAAAGGAGTTGAGCAGAGTCGCTGAATTTAAACTTAGTATTTTAAAAATTGAATTTGTAAATGCCATCAATAAACATTTAGAAAATGCAATGATAAAAAAAAGATACCATTCACACTGAAAAGCAAATAACCAAGAATAGCCAAAAACACTCTTGAAAAGAGCAGGGTAGAGAAACATGCCCTATGTGATATTTTTAAAGCCATGCTAATTAAGTCAGTGTACCAGCTGTACAGAGAGAAAAATAGATCACTAGGCTAGATTAAAGAACTGGAAACCTACCCCTGCACATATGAAACTTGGTATAAGATAGAGTCTGCACGTTGGAGGAGAAATCAACCATAGTGGTGGGACAGTTGATTATCCCTATCAAAGAGATGAAATTAGATTCCTACCTCACATCATACATTAAAAAAATGTTCCATGATGACTAAGACTTATGTGTAAGATGCTTAAATATTTAGAGGTATAGAGGCAGAAAAGGCGAAAGGTTAATAAGAGAAAAGCATGACAAAATTATTTAATCAAAGTTTTATGTGACAGAGAAGCCTTCAGAAATGAAGACCCAAAGACTTCTGTTTTTATGCTTAGGTTGAATGAGGAATGGACAGCTATGTAGACATCTGAACAAATAGTAATAAACTAGGGGTGGGGACCCAGAAAGGCCTGTCTGTGTTGATTCTTCTTGGTCTTTCTGTGCAGCATTCCCTCCTTCTGGATATGGGGCAGGAGAAGGCAGAACTGGCTACAGCGATCACATCGATTTCTAGGGCTATTTACACTTCCTTACACCCTTCCCTAGAAAGAGTGAGGTGTAAGCAAGGCCTGATAACACAAATGGTACAAGAGATTGTTAAGAGTTAGTTTGCGGAGAGAGATCCAAGATGGCCGATTACTAGCAGCTCAGGATTGTAGCTCCCAGTGAAAGCGCAGAGAACAAGTGGATGCCACATTTTCAGATGAATTTTTGTTGCTCACGGACCAGGAGATTCCCAGCAGAGGAGCCCCACGGGTCACCAGCGTGACTCTTGTGACCGGCGCGGCAGTTTTGCCAGCGCCCTGGCGTGGTGGTTCTTGGTGCAGAGTAAACGGGACTGGGTCCCCTTTTGGTTGACATTTGGAGCTCCGGGAAGGCAGAACTGAAGAGGTAAGCCAGACCGGAGATTCCTGGGCAGAAAAGCGCCATGAATCTCAACGCTGCTGTTTTAGCCAGTACAGTGGGTTGCTCAGATTCTGGCACTGGGAATCAACAAGTTGGACGTCCACTCAGAGACCCAATTTGAAAGTTGGCAATTACAAAGATGACAGGTGGATAAATCCACAAAGATGGAAAGAAACCGGCTAAAAAGGCTGAAAATACCCAAAAGCAAAATGCCTCTCCTTCTACAGGGGATCACAGTTCCTCATCAACAAGGGAACAAGGCCTGATGGAGAACGAGTGCATTCCATTAACAGAATTAGGCTTCAGAAAGTGGATAATAAGAAACTTTTGTGAGCTAAAAGAATATCTTCTAACCCAATATAAAGAAACTAAGAACCTTGAAAAAAGGTTTCACAAAATGCTAACGAGAATAGACAGTTTAGAGAGGAATATAAGTGAATTAATGGAACTGAAAAACAATACGAGAACTTCATGAAGTATGCACAGGTTTCAACAGTCGAATTGATCACGCAGAAGAAAGGATATCAGAGGTCGAAGACCAACTTAATGAAATGAAATGAGAAGATAAGATTAGAGAAAAAAGAGTAAAAAGGAATGAGCAAAGTCTCTAAGAAATATGGGACTATCTGAAAAGACCTAATTTATGTTTGATAGGTGTACCTGAATGTCATGAAGAGAATGAATCCAAGCTGGAAAATATTCTTCAGGATATTATTCAGGAAAACTTTCCTAACCTAGTAAGGCAGGATAATACTCAACTCCAGGTAATCCGGAGAACACCACAAAGATATTCCTCAAGTAGAGCAACCCCAAGACGCATAATTGTCAGATTCACTAGGGTTGAAATAAAGGAGAAAATTCTAAGGGCAGCTAGAGAGAAAGGTCAGATTACCCATAAAGGGAAGCCTATTAGACTCACAGCAGATCTCTCAGCAGAAACCCTACAAACTAGAAGAGAGTGGGGGTTGATATTCAATATCCTCAAAGAAAAGAATTTTCAACTCAGAATCTCATATCCAGCCAAACTAAGCTTCCTAAGTGAAGGAAAAATAAAATTTTTCATGAACAAGCAAGTACTCAGAGATTTCATTACCACCAGGCCTGCTTTACAAGAGCTTTTGAAAGAAGCACTACATACAGAAAGGAACAACCAGTATCAGTCATCCCAAAAATTTACCAAAAGGTAAACAGTATCACCATAATGAAGAATCTATATCAACTAATGGGTAAAACAGCCAGCTAGCATTAAATGACAACATTAAACTTACATATATTAATATTAATCCTAAATGTAAATGGATTAAATGCCCCAATCAAAGATACAGACAGGCAAATTGAATAAAAAGTCAAAACCCATTAGTAGGCTGTATCCAGATCTATCTCACATGCAAGGATACACAAAGACTCAAAGGATGGAGGAAGATTCACCAATAAAATCGAGACCAAAAAAAAAAAAAAACAAAAAAAACAAGAGTTGTCATTTTCGTCTCTGACAAAACAGACTTTAATAGGAATAAAGACTAAAAGAAACAAAGAAGGACATTACATAATGGTAAAAGGATCAATGCAACAAGAAGAGCTAACGATCATAAATATACATGCACCCAATACAGGAGCACCCAGATACGTAAGACAAGTTCTTAATGACTTATAAAGAGACTTAGACTCCCGCACAATAACAGCGGGAGACTTTAACACCACATTGTTAACATTAGACAGATTAACAAGATAGAAAATTAACAAGGACATTTATGACTTGAACTCAGACCTAGAGCAAGTAAACTCAATAAATATCTATAGAATTCTCCACCCCAAATGCACAAAACATACATTTTTCTCAGTACCATATTACACCTGTTCTAAAAGTGACCACACAATTGGAAGTAAATCGCTCTTCAGCAATTGCATAGCATTTCACAGACTTAAATGAAATATTGGTTGGCTGTTTGTTATTTT
>CAUYLG010042440.1:70-15115 GCA_963573385.1 Cacajao melanocephalus
CACACCACACACACACCACACACACACATGTACACCATACACCACACTGCATACACACACCCCACACCATGCACACACACCACACACCACATACACACCACACACACTATACACACACGCACACCACACATGCACATGACACCATACACCACACTGCATACACACACACCACACACTATACACACACCACACACACACCACACTGTACACACACGTACACCACACACATCACAAAGACATGCATACTACACACACACAAACCACACTACACGCACACCACACACACCACACCACACACACACCACACACCACATACATACCACACACACTATACACACACATGCACACCACACACACACCACACACACACATGTACACCATACACCACACTGCATACACACACACCACACCATGCACATACACCACACACCACATACACACCACACACACTATACACACATGCACATCACACACACCACAAACACAGGCATGCATACTACACAAACACCACACCACATACACACCACACACACCATACACACACAAACACCACATGCACACCACAGCACATACACACCACACACTACACACAAACCACACACACACCACACACCACAGACCTGCCACACACACCATACACACACACCACATCACATACACACACACACCACATGCTGCACACAAACGACACACACCACACACAAACATGCATACTACACACACAAACACCACACACCACATACTCACCACATACACACCACACACCTACATACATACCACACACCAAGTACAAACAAACCACACGCTGTTGGGTGCCAGCCCCAACCCTGTTTCTGGGTGCTTAGTCCCGGTGGTGACGAGGGAGTGAGAAAAGAAATAAAGACAACAGGAGTATAGTTTCACAGCACGGGTCCAGGGGAGCAACGCAAGCGCGGGGACCGGGCTGGCCCTGAGCTCTGGCTCCGCTACCTCGTATTAAGTGCATAACCTTACTAACCTTGTAGGCTGAAGCAGGGGTTTCGGGGAAGGACTAAAAACTATTGTGGGGTAAGATGAGGGGAGAGCGAGGGGTAAGATGGGGGAGGGAGCGAATGCAGCATTCAATTGCATAAGTGTTTCTTCTAAGAAACGCTAACTTAGGACACTGAGTTTTAGCACCCATGGTTATCAAGGTCTATTTGCACAGAAGCACAGCGGATAAGGCGACACCAGGTCTGACCACACACAGTGCGTCAACGGGCTTCATCTCCCAAGCATTGCCGACACAGCGCATCTGCGAACCTAGGCAGAGTCTGTCGCGTTCAGGCCTTCCTGCCTCACAAGTCCCCATCTGCAGAGACCCTCCCGAGTCTTGTAAGTAGAGGTGGCATTCCTTCCCAGAGTTCTTACACAAGCCCTCTTTACGAGACCCTCACGCAGTCCCTGTGTTGGGAAGGCATTCGTGAGACCAAAGCAGTTTTTTCTGCTCTGCAACTACCCGGCGTTCCAAGGTTTCACTGTGCTCTCAGATGGTCTTTGCTTTAGGCTTCCTGTTGCCGCTTGATTTCTATTTAACTGCACCAATATTTGGTACTGTTTGGTTCGGGGCATAAACTTCAGTGTACGATAAGCAAAGGAAGCTTATAATTATTTAACTAGAAATAACATAGGTCCGCCCCTGGCCATCTTGACCCACAACACGCCACACACAACATACATAAACCATACACACACCACACATAACTACATAAATACCACACACCACATACAGACAAACCACATACCACATACAACACACATCAACTGTTGAAAAAACGTGGGCTTTGAATGAAGAGACCTTCCAAAGAGGCTTTGTGTGAGCAACATGGCTGTTTATTCACCTGGGTGCAGGTGGGCTAAGGCCGAAGAAGGCATTAGCAAAGGGCAGTGGGATAGGAGTTGGTTTTATAGGTTGGGGTAGTTTTTTTGGTGGGGGTGTTGCAGAGTAAGTTCAGTTACAGTGGTGGGGGGTAGAGGCAAGGAATATACATGACTGCAAGTTCAGTTACAATGGCAGGGTTGGGTGAGAGGTATTTACATTACCACAAGAACAGTTAAGATGGCAGGGTTGAGTGAGGGGCTTGTCCCGGAAGCTCGGCCGCTGGCCGATTAGGGACAATGATGAACGCAGGCGGGGGGTGGGAGACTTCAGCTGAGGCAAGCAGGACTTCAGACTTTCAGGCTCCAGGCTTGCATATGGAGACCTGACATAAACCACACACTGCACATACACACCACACACATGCCACACACATCTACATATACACCACACACATACACCACACAAACTACACCAACCATACACACACATCACACATACATACACACCAAACATCACACACACCTACATACCACACACACCACACAAACTATGCAAACCACACACATCACATACACACCACACACGCCACACATACACATCACACATACACACCACACACATACACACACCAAACTACATCAACTATACACACACACACCACATACGTACACACCACGCACATACACCACACAACACCAACCATACACACACATCACACATATGTACACAACACACACATACACCACACAAACTACACCAACCATATACACACACCACACATACGTACACACCACACACATACAGCACACAGACACACCAAACATCACACATACACACCAAACATCACACACACCTACATACCACACACACCACACAAACTATGCAAACCACACACACGTCACATACATACCACACACACCACACATACACATCACACATACACACCACACACATACACACACCAAACGACATCAACCATACACACACACACCACATACATACACACCATACACATACACCACACAAACTACACCAACCATACACACACATCACACATACGTACACACCACACACATACACCACACAAAATACAGCAACCATACACACACCACACATACGTACACCATCAACAAACCCAAAAAGTACACAACAGAAAATAGCAAGTTCTCGAAAGAATATGGAGTGTGGGGTCCAGCCCTACAGGGTCCTGTGAGCCCCTCTCTGCTGGTGCAGAGATGAGAAATTGTGGAAATAAAGACACAAGACACAGAGATCAAGAGAAGAAGAGTTTGGGCCCAGGGGTCCACTGCCAACCAACGCGTGGAGTCTGGCTGGGGCCCCGAGTGCCTGGACGCTCTGACTTTTATTGAGTGCAAAGCAGGAGGCAGGGCAGGTAGGGCGAGGCATTGGCGGTCAGTGATAGGGTCAGGTACATCACGTGTCATTTAGGCAGAGGCCCAAGACTTTCAGGTAGCTGAGATGAGGTAAGGAGCATAATGCGTCAGCACTTTCCCATACTTGTCAAGAAAGAACAAAGACGTTCAGATTTATATTGTTTTTACTGATTATCTCTTTTAAGAGAAAAGGAACCAGGTGCAGAAGCGGAACATGAGAGTGGACATGGAATGTGACCACTGAAGCACAGCGTCACATAGAGACAGTTAAGCCCCCAGATATCTGCGTGTGTCCCTAATAGCCGTCAGGCCTACCGCAAGAGCTTGGAGGAGCGGAGTTTTCTCCTCACTCCCCAGAGGAAGGAGACGTCTCAGTACCCGGGACACCTCCTTCCCTAGCTGGCTAAACAGCGGGCGCTTTCCCAGCACTGGCGCTGCCGCACAGACAAGGCGCCCTCCAGCAGCCCTTATGCGGGCGTGACAGAGGGCTTAAAGCGTCTTGCCTTAGGGTCATTCCTTTCACAGTGTGACCCCAGGTTCACACTTTGTGACCTGAAAGGCATTAGTAAAAGAACTAAAATCCCCTATGAATAACTACAATCACCTATGGATAACTAAGATCACCTATGGGTAACTACTATGGTTATACCTCTAGTTATTTTCTTCTTCATTATTTATACGGAAATAGGCTGAGGCTTCTGACTCCTGCCTCGGCGCTTATGGGGTCTTCCCCCTGCAGTGGAGAACTCAGAGCTGCTGTGGTGGGGACCTGCCAAGGGGCAGCTGCTGTGGACCCCACACCCTGGCAGATCCCCTACAGGTTAAAGGGACACTACAGGCTGCCACAACCCTATTCCTACGCGGATGACCAAAAGAAATGAAAGCCCTGTCCACACAGGAAGGTGTGCATGAATGCTCACAACCGTGCTATTCACCACCGAGGAGAAGTGGGGCCAAGCCAACATCTGCTGGCTAACATAGGGGTCCACAAAAGGTGGTCCACACATACGAGGAACGTGATTCGGCCTCAAAAAGGAAGGACATTCCTAGGCCCGCTACGCCGTGGGTGATCCTCGAGAACGCTACCATCAGTGAGAGAAGCCGGTCCCCACAGGACCAGCACTGCCTGATCCACCCCCAAGCGGGATGGAGAGGAGAATGGAGCTGCTGGGCTGGTGGAAGGGTGGGGAGTGGAGTCTCGGGGTAGTGTTCCGTTTGGGAAGAGGAGGGAGTCCCGGAGATGAGGGTGGTGATGGGCACACAGCAGCGGGAATGCCTTAATGCCACTCGACCACGCACTTAAAGTGGCTCAGATGATAAATTTTATGTTATGTGTATTTGACCACAAAAAAGAAAATTTGGGAAAGGTATAATACAAAAAAAGGGAGAAAAGAATGTTTAAAAAGAGACCCCAGAACAAACTGTCCTGCAGAATGAGGAGCTGCCTCACAGGCTCTGCTTTGCCAGCTTGGAGTTTTCATGTGCGGTCGGCGTGCGCAGAGGGCTGGGCTGGGGCAAGGCTGTCTCTCAGCAACCCTGGGGCAGAGCAAGCAGCCCATCCCGGGAGGCGAGGTGGGCACAGGCCCACCCAGGGGCTGGGCAGTGGGTGGACGCACCCTGTGGGGGCTGGGAGTGCAGAGCCACTGAGGCCACACCTCAAGGAACCCTGGGGCATGTCCCCTCTGGGTCTGCACAGCACTGAGGCTACCCCGGGGTATAAGGTTGGCAGCCCACCTCCCATGGCACTGCATGGTCTGTGCCCTCCTCATGGGCAGAGTGGACGTCTAGAGCCTGGCAGGACCTCCTCTAGCTTGCTGTCCAGGAGTCCCCAGCTATACAGCCCAGGCCAGCTTCTGAAAGGCACAGGGACAGAGGCCCTCCCAGCCCTCTGCAGAAGGCCAGGGAGGAAAGCTGGGCCCCTCCCATGCCAGGCTGCTCCCATCCTGCAGGGAGGGCTGTGTTGATGGCAAAGCCTGAGGCTAAGGGTCCAGGCAGAAAGTGCTGGTTCCTCCAGACCACAAAACGCAGTTGCTATTTATTTCTTCATTAAAAGCCTGGGGACCATGTATTGATTTCTTATTAAGATGTGTTATCTTCCGTGATACAGCAAAGTGAACAAAACTGGAGAAAACATTGGCAGAGGCCACGGCGACCGCGCACGTGGCTGCCCTGCTAATGGGGCTCCGGGCGTCTTGCTTCGCTGTCACTGCAGGTAGCCTTGCTGCCATCATCCTGCTGTGTGTCAGAGACCTCCATGGCATCCACGTCAATTCGCTTTAACAAGGAGGAAGGAAGGGGCCGAGCCCATGCCAGCTGCGTAGGGTGAGGGCTGCGTGCCCCGGCCTTTGGCTGAGTAGGTTTGGAAAGCACACCCTTTGTCTAATTATGCCCTGATCCGGTATCCAGGGAAACAGCTGCATCTTAATCCTCGGGGCAGGACGTTAGTTTGTCTTTTATCTGTCCACAATCAGCACGTGGAGCCGAAGCGTGCTGACTTCTCGCACGCACTCGGAGGCTAATTGCAGGGACACGGAAAGTCAGGGACCTCTGTGAGTGGAGCTGCTCCCTGGCGCACGGGGGCAGGCCAGGGGCTGCCCATGCTGAAGCTGAGCGAGTCCTGGGCACCTGCCTGGTGGGGAGGTTGGGGTGGAGGAAGCGGGTGCAGGCGGCTGAGATTGCGGAGCGAGAAAGGGAGGAGAGGAGGATGAGGGAGGAGAAGGAGGGGCCCTGAGGCTGTCTCTCTCCGGGAGGGCCCTGGGGCCCAGGACTCTGCAGAGGAGAAACATAACTGTTCCCGGGTCCTCTTTGTCTGTGGACTTTGTCACCAGGCAAGTGCTAATTTTGGGTGGAGGGTGCACGGGGGTGTTGGTGGCTTTACGTTTGTTATTGAGGAACCAGACTTTTGTTTTCGTTTTGAGACAGGGTTCCTTCTCTGTCACCCAGGCTGGAGTGCTGTGGCAGGATCAGGGCTCACTCCAACCTCTACGCACTCAATCAATCCTCCCTCTTCAGCCTCCTGAGTCGCTGGGACCACAGGTACACGCCACCACCATACCCTGCTAATCTGAAAACAATTCTTTTGTAGAGACCTACAAAAAAGAGCAGAGCAGCTCAGCGGCGTCCACAGGCGAGGTCAGGACGCACAGCCCAGGAGGGGGCGTCTTGGGCCACAGCCAGCAGGACCGTCTGGGGCTGCGCACCCACCAGGCCCCGTGACCGTGGCAGCCTGCGTCGTCACTGCGCCCTGTCACCCTTTGATTCACACCGTAACCATGGTTTTCTCCAGTTTTGCTCACGTTGCTGTATAGGGAAGAGCTGAGCTGCTCTGCTCTACTTTGCCCTGGTAATTTTAAAACAATTTTTTGTAGAGACCTACGAGGGGTCTTACTATGTTGCCCAGGCTGGTCTCAAACTCTTGGGCTTAAACGATCCCCCTGCCTTGGCCTCCCTAAGCACTGGGATTACAGGCTTGAGCCGCCACGCCAGGCCTGAAACCGCAGCTTTTCAACTGAAAAAGTAGGTGTATATATTTATGATTTAAAAAGTGACCTTATGCTCAATAGAAAAATGTAAAAGATAGAGAAATGTGTAAAGAAGAAACTGAGTGACCTCTAGAACTCCTAGAGCAAACATACGGAATATGAAAAGGCCCCTAGGGAATCATCTGGGACCCCCAGGAGCCTGGATAAATCCGGTGCCCTCTGTGGACGCCCCATGTGTGAGGGACATGAAATTCAAAGTGGCGCTATGTCTGGGGTGGGGAGAAGGAGGGAAGCACAGTGACGAGGGCTCAGGCAGGGCTGGTTTCTTATTCTTTAAACCGAGGGCCACGTGCAGCTAACTCAGGGTTTGACAGAGCGGGCGGTGGCCACTCCACGGTCCTCGTGATGACAGTCTTTGTGAACTGAGATCGTCAGTCATTATCCCCTAGACCCCTGGGGGACACCCTGGAAGGCCCCTGGCTGGGTGTGGTATCACTTCTCAGGGTAAAGCAGAAATGCACCCTTCTGGGTCACCCGTCCAAGTGGAGACCCGACCCCGTTCACTGTGGCCTGGGCAGCAAGAGGTCCTCGGTCACAGGCCCTGTGGTCCAGCCAGGGCTCCCAACCTCCCAGTCCCTCGGCCCCCCATATTCCAAACCCAAAGGAGACGATCCTCATTTCCCAGAAGTAGGGTCTGTTGGCTGAACCTGGGACACTCTGGGCCAGATACTCAGTAGAGCAGCTGTCTCCAGGCCGGCCAAGGGCATGCCCATGGGCAGGGGATGGTGTGGTGAGCTACTAGGGTGCCCCCATGGCTGGGTGCTCTTCCCATGGAGCAAGAACTCGGCTCCAGGAAGGGTCAGCCATTCCCGGAGGAAGCAGAGGCTCAGGGAACCCCCACCAAGGGCCTGGGTCTGGGGCAGCTGGGACTGAGCAGTCTTCAGGGATGCAGCCGGGGACCCCAGAAGGCAGAGCCTGGCATCTCTGAGCTGACTCTGCAGGGGTGCATGGCGGCGGATTACTGCAGGCAGACCCCCCCTTCTCCCGTTCCCAGGGGTAAGGCTGGCTACAGCACTGCCCACTGAGGGGCCAGGACTGTCCTGGGCACCAAGCGCTGGGGCAGGGTCTGATGGTGCCTGGGCAGACAGGGCAGAGGCTTTCTGGGGGCAGCTCAGAGGCCAGAACAGGGTTGACCCTGGGGAGGCTGCTATGTAAAAAGAGGAGGCCCAGGCTGGAAGCCTCATTTGGCCACTCTCTGGTGGGCCTCGGTGTCCCCACCTGGGAGGTGCGTGTCCTCATCCCAACCCCATGGCCTACGGTGGAAATCAGAGGGGTGATGAGGTGAGGTGATGGCCCAGGCGGCCATGGTGGCGTCACAGGGCCTGGTGGGTGCACAGACCCAGACGGTCCCACTGGCTGTGGCACAAGATGTCTCTCCCGGGCTGTGCATCCTGACCTTGCCCGTGGGCGCGGCTGAGCTGCTCTGCTCCCACGCAGCGGCCTGGTCTGTGTCACTGTGACAGGTGACACCACTGCTCCGCTCCACTGGGAGGCAGCCAGAGGCTCCGGGCAGGGACAGGGCGTGCCATGTGCTGTCCTCAGCAGCCAGCAGGGAGACCAAGGGCGACACAGCTCTGCCAGGACAGGGGGTCGGGCTGGGGTCAGCTAAGGAGAGACTGTCCATGAGGGTGGCAGGGAACCAGGTGGACAAAAGCAGGGGCAGGAACGGAGGCACCATTTGGCTGGCTTGGAGCAGGGAAAGCAGGTTGGTGCAGGGGCCCAGCCGCACTCCCATTCTTGGAAGGGCCTCAGCCACAGGCCTGCGGGGAAGCTCCTATCTACTGTCCAGGTCCATCCTAGCTGGGGGCTACTGTGAACCCTGTGGAGGGCGGGTCCCTGGGAATCCACCCACAGGGTCGCCCCACCCAAAACCCCATGCTCGAGGCCTAGCGCTCCATGCCCTCAGCCCCACGTTCTTCTCCCCGAAGATGCCAGACCCCAAACCCAGGGGGTGGGGAGCTGGGCCTGTCCCCAGGGGCTCCTCAGAGTAGCGCTGGTCCCAAAACAGCTGCTATTGTGCAAGCACACATGGGAGGCTGAGCGTGCAAGTCTGGCCCTGTGTGCACACGTGTGTGCCTGCCGAGTGTGCCTGCCTGTGAAGGCCAGCTCGGCCTGCTGAGAGCGGTGGTGGGGCTGCGAGGGGGGACAGAGCAGGAGGGGACAGCAGATGGGGTGGCATCAGGTCCTGGTCCTGCTGCCCAGCTGGATCTGCGGCGACGGGGACACACCGGAGCAGGCTGTGCGCCCTTTCCGGGCACGAGGGAGTCCACGGTGTGTATGGGCGCCTCTGTGGGGTGTGGACGGGCGTTTGCTGCAGGTGGGCTGAGTGCGTGTGCGTTTGTATGTGACGGTGTGCGTCCGTGGGCTGAGAAGTTGCCGGTATGTTTCTCCCTGGACCATGTCGATCTGGGATATGGATGGGGTGGGGTCCTGGGGCCTGCAGCTTCCCTGGCCCCTGCACCCTGAGCTCATCCCGGGGATCACCCCTTGCTCCCAGGGGCTCTGGTGCCTGCCCTACTCCCGCCTGTCCACGCCCTCCAGCTCCGTGGGTGGCCATCGCCACACTCGAGCCTCTGCCCCAGCTAGGCCCTGCCGCCGGCTGGCGCTCCTCCTCCCGGCTGCTGCCATCCTGTCTCTTGCTGCCTGGGTGCAGGCAGGCCCGCCCCTTCCTGGTGTTCCCTGAGGCTGGCGCCCCCTCGTGGCCATCTGCGGCATAACCTGCCCCCTCCCGCCCGCCAGTGCTGGAAAGAGGCTGGGGGCCCGCAAAGCCCCGCTCCCTGCCCGGGGAGGGGTCCGGCCCCAGCCCGCAAACCAGACAAGGCAGTCTGTGGGGGAATTTGTGGTCGCCTCGGGGGCCTCCAGGCCAGCTGGCATCGGGTGCACTGAAGGTGGTTGCCCAATTTCCCAGGTGCCTCTGGGCTCCCCAAGCCCCTGACTAGGTCGGTCAGGGTGGAATTTTCTAGGGATGCCTCCACACAGCTCCCAGACACCCAGGTGGGAGAGGGGGCTTCTCGAAAGGTCTCTGGAGGCCTGAGGGGACCCCTGCCCCTCACTGGCTCCCACCAAGGTCTCTTCCCTCCCTTCTGAATTGGCCCCAGCCTACGCACAGCAAACCAGCCGTGCAGTGGTGCTGGTACAGCCAGGCCTACGGCTTGTTTTGGGAGGCCACGCAGCTCCAAGTTCAGACCCCAGCCCTGAGCAAGCCTGCCCCCACCCCTGCCGCCGCTTCCCACCCCCGGGGAGGGTTGGGCTCATCCATCCACCATGAGCCACCCCAGTGGCTTTGCAGGGCACTGGTGGCCCCACCACAGTCCCCCGGGGCTCTATTCCGGTTGCAGGTGAGAAGAGGGAAGCCTGCGGACGCGACAGCGGGGCCCAGACCTTCAGACCCCGGGAGCCAGGCTGCTTCCACCACCTGGAGGAGGACGGTGCGCACCCTGCCCGCGAGTCAGGGCATCAGAGCTAGTGGGCACCCCTCACTGGGCAGATGTGGCAGGGGTCAGCTGGGGCCTGGGCTGGGTCTGGGGTCTTGGCGTCAGGGGGCTGAGTCTGGCTTGGTGGAGGGTGGGCTGTCCCTGGGCTGTGTGTGGCCCTGTCAGCTCTGGGGTCCAGCCACCGCCGTGCTCGTCACGATCCCCAAGGAACTGGTGGGCCCATGGACAGTTCGGGGAGGTGAAGACCTGGGATCTGGGCATACAGGACATGAGGGTCTCCATCTGTGGCAGAGCGGAGTGGGGGGGGTTGAGGGGAACAGAGGATGGGTGTGGCCTCGTCAGTCTGTCTCTCTGGGTCTGCCTCCGTCTCCATCTCTGTCTCCCCATGTCTGTCTATTTCTATCTGTGTCTCTTTCCCCTTTGTCTCTATCTTTGTGTCTCTATTTTTCTGCCTCTGTCTCCATCGCTGTCTCTCTCCCCATCTCTGTCTCTATTTCTCTGTCTCTCCATCTCTGTCTCCATTTCTGCATCTCTGTCTCCCTGTCTCTGTGTCTTCCTGTCTCTGCGTCTCTGTTCCCCTATCTCTCTGTCTCTGTGTCTCTGTGTCTGCATCTCTGTCTCCTTGTCTCTGTCTCCATCTCTGCATCTCTGTCTCTCCGCCTCCATCTCTCAGCATCTGTGTCTCCTGTCTCTGTCTCCCGGTCTCCACGTCTCTGTCTCCCATCTCACACGTGCAGTCAAGGAGAGGAGGAACCCTGGGTGTGAACGCGGAAGTCGGGCTGAGGAGCTGCCCTGCAGGGTATCCAGGTGGCCACAGGGTGGGGCCCTCGACCCATGTCCAGGTGGCTGGGCTGCAGGAGGAGGGTGCTGGTTCCTCAAGGAGGAGAGGGGGTGGGAAGGGGCAGGAAAGGGGAGCTGGGGTGGGACTCGGGGGTCTCCATCAGATTGCCCTCGGGGAGCCAGACTGGTCCCCAGAACCCGAGGGTGGGATGGGACAACAGCGGGTGCGGCTCGACTGTGACTGCCCCAGGAGTGAGCAGGGGAAGGGTGGAGGGGCCAGGCGTGGGCAGGGGAAGGGTGGAGGGGCCAGGTGTGGTCAGGGGAAGGGTGGAGGGGCCAGGCGTGGGCAGGGGTCGCTCGTGTCCTAGGAGCCCCCATAAGACTCCCACAGCGGGGTGCAGGGGTCTCTGAAGCGCCTCAGTTCTACTTGCAATCTAGCCATGGGGCTGGGGCTGCGGCGTAACGGGGGCTGACGGGGGCCAGGCCTGAGGACGTGGGGCTCCCAGACACACTCTCTACAGGCACCTGCACATGCACACTCACATGCCACACACCACACAGGCACACACACACTGTGCGCCCTGCGAACACACATGTGCAGATGCCAGCACACATGGTCCTATGCGAGCACACATCGCAGTCACACACGCCCTTGGCAGCCTTCTGCACAGCCGCACACACACTTACATCACCGGAGAAAGAAAAGAATCATACCCCAGCCCAGAAGGTCGGACCACCGTGGCACCACACCCAGCCTGCAAGGGAGCAGCGGGGAGGCCAGCAAGTGATGGACAGGGCTGGTCTGAGACCCCAGCTCCCCAGCCAGGTCCAACCGCGGGGGCATCATAGCCCCAGGGTTCCAGCATCCCGGGAGAATCCACGTGGCCAGGCCGCGCTCACGCCCACCTCTCCCCACCCAGCTCAGCGTCCTCCATCACCCACACCCACATGCCCTGTGCTGTCCCACTCAGGGGCCCTCACTGCTTCCTTTCTCCTAGAGCGAAGTCCAGCTCAGGGGACAGAGGAGGGGGCCAGCGGGGCCCCCTGGAGTCCCCACAGTCACTGGGTCTGGCCTGCATGTCAGGGTGCGGAAAGGGCATGAGTTGTCTGCTGAGGTGGCCCAAGGTCCTAACTTCAGGGACCCAGAGACCTGGCATATGGCACCTTCCTGGTGGCTGTCCAGGGACCAGGCCTGGCCAGTATCTTCACCTGGGATCAGGTGGGCTCCTCCTCAGAACCCACCCCAGTGACAGAGGGTGTGCCCCTCACTCCTCCAGGGTCCTGTCCTCACAGCCACTGCCGGGAAGGGGTTGTGGCCCCTGCTCCATGGAACTAGGAGCTGGAGCTGCCATGCGGTCATTCATAGGCCAGCCTAGCCGCACGTCATCCCAGTTCTGGTGGACAGCAAGACGAGGCCACCTGGTGCTGGGCATCTTGCCTCCTCAGGGCCAGCGTCCCTCCTTTAACCAGCGCTGGGCCTGGCTACTGTCCCGACCCCAAAGCCGCTGTGCCAGCAGGGTCCTGCTTCTGGGGGTCCGAGGTCAGCCCAGTGCAGCCTTCACAGACATACCCAGCCCCTGACCTTCTGAGCTGAGCAGTGGAAGCCAGCGCCTGGCTGGCATAGCTCACTGTCTGCCCTGGGCAGCTTGACCACCGCAGACAGCCCGCCACAGACCAATGGCCTGGAGGACTGCCAGCCATGGCAGGAGGGGCCCCAGCAGCTGGCCAGGCACGGCCCTTTGTTCAGCACACCAGCACCTGCAGACAGGGACAACCAGGGGCGGGTTAGAGTCAGACCTAGGCTGACCCGCAGAGGGCCTCCAGCTGGGGACATGAGGGCAGACGTCACAGAAGCATAGCATCTCCTGTCTCCCTGCCGCAGGCGTGCAGGGACATGGGGGTGGGGGGAACAGGGCAGCTAGCAGAGCCCAGGGCAGGAGGCGGAGCCCAGGGCAGGAGGCGACCTGGGCAGGCCTGGAGGAGGGAGCCCTTCTCGCCCTCCTGCCCAGAACACCTTGGTCCTTCCGGCCAGCCAGCTCTGCCTCCACCACTGGGGCTCCCTGACCACACTTTCTATACCCACGTCTCTGCTGTGCAAGGGAGGCCAGGGAGGCCTGAAACCCAGACTCTGACCCCAAATTCGGGCCACCCTCCCCTCCTCAGCCTGGGCCTTCACAAGACAGGGACCCTTTGGGTGGAACTTTTAGCTAGTCAGGTGACCCAGCGCCCACCAGGGACCTCTGGGGCTGAGCTGCCCACCTCCAACCCCGGGAGCAGCCCAGTGCGGCAGTGAGCCCCGGACAGAACCCCGCGGCCACCGCTGGGCCCCCACGGCTGCTCTGCCGCAGACTTACTGCTGAGCCACTCTGGCACCGGCTTTTCTCAGCGCCTGCCGCATGCCGCCCAGCTCTGAAGTGGGCTGGCCGGCAGGGAGGCAGGGGTCCGAGGTCAGCTCACGGCGCAGCATTCAGCACGGGTGCACTGTTGGTTCATCTGATGGCTCACGGGGCCAGCCCGCCAGCGACCAGAGTGTGAGCCCAGAGCCCCAAGGCGTTTCTGGGTCCCAGGCTCCCCAGTTGCTTGTTCCAGCCCAGCAGCCCCCTCCTGAGCTGGGTGGGACCAGGGCTCCTCCAAGAGGCCCGAGTCTGCATCGTAAGGCCCTCTGGATCCCCTCCCCCGCCGTGTCCCAGCTCATCCTCCACCCCAGCACCTTCCTGGGCACACAGGTGAGCAGCTGGACGGTCGTTCCATCTGGAGAAAACGTCCCCTATGCTGAGCAGGACAGACGGGGTGGGGAGGCAAGGGCAAGGTGGAGGCAGGGGCCAGACAGGGAGGGGGCACAGCTCAGCTGGAGCTCTGGACCGGCCAGGGCTCCGGACCGGCCAGGGCTCCAGACAGGCCGGGGCGGAGAAAGCGGTGGCCTGCCCAACCTCGCCCTCCCTTGTGGGCGGCCTCCCAGACTAAAGACAAGCTCTATACTGAAAGCTCAGTCAGCTCAGGTGGTAAGAGCTAAGGGCCACAGACTGGGGGCTTAAACCCTACACATGTATTTCCCACAGCTCTGGGGGCTGAGCGGCCCGGATTGAGGGGCTGGGCGGCCCAGATCGAGGGGCCAGCAGATTTGGTTGTGGGTGAGAACTGGCTTCTTGGCTCACAGATGGGGCCTCCCCAGACTCACGTGGACAGCAAGCAGGTGCTCCAGGGTCTCTTCCCATGAGGATACTCACTGTACGGGGTCAGAGCCCACCCTCGCACTCTCGCTGAGCCTGGATTACCTCCACCAAGGCCACACACATGCCCTTTAGAGACCCTCACGATGAGCCGTAGCCCTGCTGCATCCTCACCCTCTTCCCACAAAGCAGACACTTCCAGACTTCACCAAGGAGACACGGAGACTGCAGAGTGGATGTGTGGGCAAGGCCGCCACCTGGGAACCACTGACCTGGCGTCTGGGCTTGTGGGCTGCCTCCTGGCCTCAGGCGGCCTCTCTCACACCCCTTCCTCCCACCCACATCTGTCTGCCTTCCCAGGGGGAACCTGTCACCTGCCCATTCCTTTCTTCACCCTCGAGCACTCACTCCGGCATGAGCAGTGCCCACAGCAGAGGATAGGAACCACTCAAGGGCAAAACAAACGTGGACTCAGAGTTGACCAACAACCAAACATCAATTCTCTATGAAGGTGAAAAATAGACATTTTCAAAGCAACGGAATTAATAGAACAGTCTAACTGCTTTAGGAAGCTTTTATTCATTAAAGAACTTCTGGGAGCCCACCCTGTATTATTATGGGCACACTGAGATGGGTAGACTCTGGACCCCAAAAGCTCTTAAACTAATAAGAGATAAGTTGTTGTTTAACCCAGGCCCATCTGCTCATAAAAGTGGTGAGAGTTAAAAAGTGGATAGATGGATGAATACATACATAAATGTGTAGATAGGTGCATCAAGATAGAGGGAGATCAAAGGATGAAGGAAGGAAGAGAGAGAGAAAGATGGGTAAAGGGATGAATGAATGGATGGGAAAATGGATGGATGGATGGGTGGATGAATGGAT
>CAUYLG010042441.1:0-30918 GCA_963573385.1 Cacajao melanocephalus
TAAGAAACAAAGAGGGACATTACATGGTGGTGAAAGGATCAATGCAACAAGAAGAGCTAACGATCCTAAATATATACACACCCAGTACAGGAACACCCAGATACATAAGGCAGGTTCTTAATGACTTACAAAGAGACTTAGATTCGCACACAATAATAGTGGGAGGCTTTAACATTGTACTGTCAATATTAGACAAATCAACGAGATAGAAAATTAACAAGGATATCCAGGACTTGAACTCAGACCTGGAACGAGTAAACTTAACAAATATTTACAGAACTCTCCACCCCAAATCCACAAAGCATACATTTTTCTCAGTATCACATTACACCTATTTTAAAAGTGGCCACATAATTGGAAGTAAATCACTCCTCAGCAATTGCATAGCATTTCACAGGTTTAAATAAATTATTGGTTGGCTGGTTGTTTGTTATTTTCATCCCTTATTCCTTCCTGTCTCCATTGTTAAGCACAATTATTGGCAAAAAAGAAGTTTTTGATACCCATTTTTAGACTGCATTCTAGCCTGGGCAATAGAACAAGAATCCCGTTCTCTCTCCCTCTTTCTCTTCCTCTTTCTTTCTCTCTTACATTCTTTTTTTTCTTTCTTTCACTCTCTCTTTCACTCTCACTTTCTTTCCTTTTTCTTTCTTTCAAAAATAAAAAAAAATAAAAAGAAGACTTTCTGATTTCTATTGTGATTTTTATATTTGATTTCTGAGTTACTCAGAATTGTGTTTTTTAATTTCCAAATATTTAGAGGAATTTCTAGTTATCTTTCAGTCTTTGATTTTTGGTGCAATTCTGCATTGGTCACAAAACGTGATTCATGATTTAAGTTTTTTGAATTTGTTGAGATTTCATCTTCTAGCATTTAGTCTATTTGTAAATGTTTCATATACACTTGAAAAGAATGTAAAAGAAAAAATAATTTTGCAGTTGTTGGGTTTAGTTTTCTGTGTTAGTTCACGTTGGAAAATTGAATTGTTCAAGTCATATACTTAAGGTTTTGTCTGCTTATTCTATCAGCCATTGAGAGATATTTGCTAAAATCTCCAGCTGTGATTGTGGATTTATCTATATTTTAGTTCTTTCAACTTTATGTATTTTGAAGCTGTGTTATTTTTGCATAGAAATTTTGTTTGCAATTTATTGTGCATAAATTATGTTAACCTATTAATTTGATGCTTTTATGAAACATCACCCTTTATCTCTAGTAAATACCTTGTGCCTAAGGTCTACTTTTACTGATGTGATACAGCTATACTATCCTTCTTTGGGTAGTGTTTACATGGTATCACTTTATGTAATCCTTCCGTTTTCTACCTTTTGGTGGTGTTGTATTTAAAGTATGTGTCTTAGGATATAGTTGTTGCTTTTTATTTTGAGATAAGTTCTTGCTGTGTCACCCAAGTTGGAATACAGTGGTGCGAACATGGCTCACTGCAGCCTCGACCTCCTAGGCTCAAGTGATCTTCTCACCTCAGCCTTTGGAGAAGCTGGGACCATAGGTGTATACCACTTCACCTGGCTAATTTTTGTATCTTTTTTTTTAACAGATAGGGTCCCACTGTCTTGCCCAGTCTGGTCTTGAACTGCTGGGCACAAGTAATATGCCTGCCTTCGCCTCCTGAAGTGCTGGGATTATAGACGTGAGCCACTGTGCCCAGCAGTTGCTGTTTTTTAAATCCATTCTTATAGTCTTTGTATTTTAATAGGGATCTTTAAGTCCATTTACTTTCTTTAATTAATAGAATTCACATACCATGTGATTCACTTTTAAAGTGTAAAATTCAGTGGTTTTTAGTATATTCACAAAGTTATACGAAAAGCACCGTTATCTAATTCTAGAACATTTCAGAAAGAAGTCTCTTACCCTTAGTAGAACTCTCCATGTCTCCCTCTGCCCAGCCTCTTGAAACAGCTAATACACTTTTTGTCTGTGTGGACTTGACTATTCTGAAAATTTCACATATAAAGAATTATATAATATGTGGTCTTTTGCCTCTGACTTCTTTTATTTAGCGTAATGTTTTCAGTGTTTATCCCTGTGGTAGCATGAATCAGCACTTCATTCTTTTTGAATGATTGAATAATATTTTATTGTGTATACCTAGTGCATTTTGTTTATTCTTCAGTTGTTGGGCATTTGGACTGTCTCTGCTTTTTGGCTATTATGAATAATATTGCTGTGAATATTTATGTACAAGTTCTTGGTAGACATGTTTTTATTTCTTTTGATTAAATACCAGGAGTAGAATTACTTGGTCATTTGGTAATTTTCTGTTTAACATTTTGAGAAACTGCCAGTCTTTTCCACAGTGGCTGTGCCATTTTACATTTTTTCCAATAATGAATGAGGGGTCTGAGTCCTCCATATCTTTGCCAGCTAGTCTGTTTGCTTTTAAAATTATTAATGTGCTTGGATTTAAGTTTACCATTTTAATATTTGTTTTTATTTGCCTTGTTTTATTATTTATTCTCTTATTCTTTATTTTCTGCCTTCTCTTGGATTAATGTTTCATTTTTCAAAATTCTTTTCCTCTATCAGCTTTTTAGTTATGCATTTATTTCTCATTCTTTTAGTGCTCACTATAGAGACTGCAATATACATCTTTAACTTATTTACAGTTTTCCATAAAATAGAACTTTTTTCACTTCTTCACCAATAGAGAAATCCTAAACTGTTTGACTGAATGCACATTTCTTATCCTTTGTGTTTTTAATATTTATATATTGTGAACTTCATAAGACATTATTTTTATGTTTATACAGTATTTAGTTATATTTCCCCACTTTTGCCCTTTATTCTTTTCATGTGTTTCTGTAGTTTTGGAATCAGTTTTCTTCAATCAGGAATTCTCTTTACTATTTCTTTTATTGCAGGTATCTTGGTGGTAATTTTTTTCAGCTTTCATTTGTAGATAACTTGTTTTACCTGCTTCAAAATTGTTACTTTGGTGAGGTAGAAGATTCTAGGTTGGAAATATTTTTTCCTTTTAGCACGCTGAAGATTCATTCCATTATTTTCTCTTTCCATTGAAATGTCTTCTCACATTGGTATTGTTGCTTCTTGGAAGTCAACTTTTAAAAATTATCTGGCTGCTTTTAGTAATTTCTCTTTGTGTTTGGTTTTTAGCAGTTTGACTATAATTTACTTATGGTTTTAATTTTTAAAAATTCTGCTTGAGGTTTGTAGAATTTCTTTGAATCTTTAGTTTGATGATATTTATCAGTTTTGAAAACTTGAACATTTGTTTTCAGATATTGCTTTTGTCACTTTCTCTTTTTTTTAAAAAATTATCTCTCTTATCTCTGTCATCAGTTTAGACATGTTTGACATCTTTTTGTTTAACCAAGTCTCTCATCCTTTATACTGTTTTGTGTATTTTCTGCTCCTTTTTTCTCTGTGTTCTTCAATGTGGATATTTTCTGGTAAACTATCTTCCAGTTCACTAACCCTCTCTTTAGCTATGTTTATTGTTCTACTAAATGCATCTAGTTAGTTCTTAATTTCAGATAATGTATTCTTTCAGTTTTAGCATGAAAACTTGATTTTATGGATTCCAGTTCTCTGTTGAAATCCATCATTTGTCTTTTATTTTTTTACTTTCATTCAATTGAACGTATAAATCAGAAATGTTTTTGGCTACTTGATAAAAATTTAACTATATTCTTCTTATGTATCTCTCTTCTCCCCATACCTTGCTCCAGACAAGTAGTTGCTTGTGATCCATCCAATCTCAGAGAGGTTTGTGTCTCCGTAGTGTTCAAACCAGTTGGTTACCCTGAGACCTCAGTTTTCTATTGTGTGCTGGAAAAGTTAAGATTTCTAGATTATCTATTTTTTATTATTAGGCTAGGAGTGATGCTCTTCACAACTTTCTGCATCATAGGCAGAAAATCACAAATGCCATTTTAAAGTCTCTTTCTGATAATTCTGAAATTTGAATTAAATGTGAGTCTTTCTGATTTGACTTTTTTTCCTCAATTTTTTTCACTAGTTCTTTTTATTTTTATTTTTTTCTTTTTCACCTGGGTGCAGGTGGGCTAAGGCTGAAAAGGGCATTAGCCTAGTTCTTGTTTTTTTAAGCATGCCTCATAATGTTTATTGGATACTAGATACTGTGGATGAAAGATTTTCAGAGTCTGGAGAGAGGTTTTTCCTCCAAAGACAGTTAATTTTTCTTCCTGCATTTCTGATTCTTTTTCCTTTTAGGACGCTGAAGATTGTACTATCTGTCAATGCTTGGTTTGGGGCTTTGTAAAGTTTTGCTATTTTGTCCATACTCTTAAGGCGTGACTTTTTTGGAGTCACACCTAAGAGCTCAGGGTGCTCCTCCATTTTGGCAGTACTTGCTTGCTAGCCCATCTCCTCGACACTGATGGGCTGCTGAAATGTCTGTTTGCCTCTTTACTTGGTTTGTTTTGCATTCTTGGCATCTTGTCCTATATATTTGTAAGCTTAGGAATCAGTTAATAATTGAGATGAATTTTGCTGTAGATTTCTTGGTTCTTTCTCTTTAGGTCTTTTTGGGGGGCATTTTACCTCCTGAATTCCTCCTCCTTGCTTTAGTAATCCCAGCCTCCAAACTCTGCCTTCTCAGCCCACTGAGATTACAGTTACTATCTTGGGCTCTGTTTCCCGTGATTGATTTGAAAAATTATCTTACACAAAAAGAAGGATTAAATGTGGAATTTGCTTGATTGGGCTTGTCTTCTCTCAAAGTTTGTAGCCCTGGAAGTTCCACCTGTATTTGTTGCTTTCTGGTGAATTTCACACAAGCTGTTTTGTATGTTTTTTCCCAGCATTTGTAGTTGTTCTCCTTGAAAATGCTTGTTTGTTGCACTTTCCTCTATTGATTGTAACCAGAAATACCATATCTCTTCTTTTTCTGAAATAATGCTAATGCTTAACACAGTTCTGTAAATACTGATTCAGAGTAACTGATTGCTGTTGCAAATCTTTTCAAGGTTCAAATGGTTTTGAACTGATAAAAATCAATTTTTGTGTAATAATCATGGACCATAAAGGTTAACTAGCTATAAACCTTACTTTTATCTTCTGGAATAAAAGCAGGTGTTTGGTGCATTAGGAAAGATCTCTGAAATCTGAAAGCCAGGATAAAATAAAGGATCACTGCTACCACTTAACCTCTTTTCGCTAAACTTCAAATCTGACGTGTAGTTTTTCCACTCTTTCAATTGTGATCATTGGAAGGCTTTCATAGAACTGGAAATTCTTATCTGAATCTTTCATGTTTTGATCTCTAGGAAGATGAAGTCCTCAGTACATTCTGAAGAAGATGATTTTGTTCCAGAGCTACATAGAAATGTACACCCTCGAGAGCGGCCTGATTGGGAAGAAACTCTTAGTGCAATGGTAAATAATTTTATACAATTGTTGATACATATATATGTATATATGGCACTTATATAAGGGAAAGAAACTGAGGACATATTACACAAAAAATAAAATTTTGTTGCTTTGTTCATTTATTCAGGAAATATTTATTGAGCAAATACTGTATTTTGGGCACTGTTGCAGATTCTGTGGGCAGAGTAATAGGGTTACAGAGTGGTAAAAATACAGTGTGAAAGGATAGGTGCTAATTATATAGGGTAGTCACAGATGGCCTCTGTGGGAAGATGAGATTTGATTAAAGACCTGAAGGAGGTGAGGGAATGAGTAGTGTGTTTATCTGAAAACACATCATTTTAGGCAATGGAAGAACAAGTTACAGGCTGTAGCATTGGATTAGAGAACAAGTTGGAAGAAACACAAATAGGACAGTGTGGCTGAAATTGGATGAGAAACAAATGAGGTCAGAGAAGTGGTTTGGGTGGATGGAAAGCGAATCATGCAGTTTCTTGTACTTTATTGAGGAAGATTTTGGCTTTTTATGCTGAGTGAGATGGGAAACCCTTGGAAGATTTTTGGCTTAGCAGTGACACAATCTGACTTAAAATGTTAAAGAAGTCTTAGGTTACTGTAAGTAGGAAGAGGCAAAAGAAGAAGTAAAGAGAATCTGTGTTATAATTAATAGGTAAATGGTGATGGTTGCTTGAACTAGGATGGTATGGTGAGAATCAGTTAGATGCTATAATTTTACTGATAAAAGCAGCTGTTTTTGATAGAGTATGAAATAAAGATATATTAAGAATAGCTTCCACTGGGCATGGTGGCTCATGCCTGTAATCCTGGCACTTTGGGAGGCCAAAGTCGGCTGATCATTAAGTGAAAAGATTGAGACCATCCTGGCCAACATGGTGAAACCCTGTCTCTACTAAAAATACAAAAATTAGCTGGGTATGGTGGCACGTGCCTGTAGTCCCAGGTACTCGGGAGGCTGAGGCAGGAGAATCACTTGAACCTGAGAGGTGGAGGTTGCAGTGAGCTGAGATTATGGAACTGCACTCTAGCCTGGTGACAGAGTGAGACTTTGTCTCAAACAAACAAAAAAGAATGGCTTCAAGTTTTTTGGCTTTGTCAACCTGAAGAATGGAATTTATATTACTGAGATGCTGGAAAAACAGTTTTTGTTGGGGAATAGGTGGAAAAACCAGCAATGTAGTTTTTCACGTGATATTTAGTTTATTAAAAATTTTTGTAACTTAGGTCTGTTAATAAGAATGAAGAAATTCTTTCATGGGAGAGGACATTTTACTTAATTGTGCTTAAGAGTCAGTGTTCTCTGTCAAAATGCAAATGTTCATCTATCAATGTTGATCTGTAGTGATATTTTACTTGTTTAATTTTTGTGTCTTTTCAGTCAGTTGGGCACAGCAAATACTGACGTAAATTCACAAACATTTTAATTGTACATATTTATTATTTGGAAGGCATTTATAGAATTCTGTTAGATTCTCTTCTTGATATTTGCCTTTTAGCATGTTATTGCATTGTTAATTAATCAATTCCAATTAAAGATTATGTGGAAGTTCTCATTTGAACAGTTAAATGGAATTAGTAGTATGGAAATTTACTATGCATTTACATTGTGATCTGAAAAACCCTGCTGGACCTGTAGTTTGAGATCAGAAAAGATATTCACTACACATTTGTATGGGAATGGAAATCTCCCTTCTTGTTTCAATATTTGATAGCTTGGGAAGTATGGTCAGTCGCTTGTGATTAGTTGTGATTCTCAGAATACTAGTTGTCATCAAGATGACTTTATTGTCAGTGTTTATTATATATAAACTATGTTCTCTTAAGTGTACATTAGTTTCACCAAGAAATACCAAGTCTGCAGTAGAAACTAATTAGCAAAGTCATTTAGTGTTCTGTAATAGATGTTGAAAATATGTATATCTAAAGCCTTTTTGTATTCCACATGTATTTTTATCAGAATTGGTTATAATATATCTTAGTAGATTCCACTTCATGTTGTACTGAATAAATGTTTGCTCAAGTTATGTGAGAATATTCTCACCTGTAGCTGTCCCATGCAGACTGTTCATAGGAGCTAATTCTTCAGCTACTTTACACTCAACATTGACTCCTCAACAACAATAGCAATATTGGTTCCGTTTGTTGACTTATCAAGAGTCAAGGAAAACCATTTGAAATTATTTGCCTTGTCTTTTTAAGTGATTATTAATTTGTTTCCAGTGTCCTCAACTCTTAAAGCAACTATCCTCACCAGTAGGCTTAAACCAATTTTTTTTTTTTAATTTGGACACATTTCTTTCACTGCTGCAATCAAATATGATTTAATGGATTCACCATTGGTAAATGACATTCTTTGCTTGCTGATAAATGAACTACTAGGAAATGTGCTTAGGTTGCAATCTTGTTCTTTTTTTATGAAGAAATTCTGTGTGGTTATGTATTTGTTTTTAGAATTTTCTAATTTTTCAGAGTGTTACTTTCCTATGAGTTGAGAATATTGTGATGAGTGCCTAGTTTGGAGTAATGTCAATGTATATTCCATTATTTAGCACAGCTGTAGTGTCATTGTATGATAAACACAATGTTTTGCCATCTAATTTGATAACAAAATAATTGATATTCATCTGTGCCTTAAAGTATGACATTCAGGCCGGGCTCGGTGGCTCACGCCTGTAATCCCAGCACTTTGGGAGGCCGAGGCGGGTGGATTACCTGAGTTCAGGAGTTTGAGACCAGCCTGACCAACATGGTGAAACCCCATCTCTACTAAAAATACAAAAATTAGCTGAGTGGTGGCACATGCCTGTAATCCCAGCTACTTGGGAGGCTGAGACAGGGGAATTGCTTGAACTCAGGAAACAGAGTTCAGCGAGCCGAGATTGCAGCACTGCACTCCAGCCTGGAAAACGAGTGAAACTCGGTCTCAAAAAAAAACAAAAGTATGACATTCAAAGTCCACCTACATCTTTTTTTCTTATTTTTATTTTTGTGTGTATGTAATGGTAATTTAAAAAATGTGGCATGGTAATACATGTGGAAATTGAAATGTTACTGAGTTATAATTTGATACTGTAATTTATAGTGTGCCACACAGCAGTGGGAATTGATGGGAGAGCCACATATGGTCTTTTTTGCACCTATTCACCTCTGTCATTGTATTGCGAAAACAGCCATAAATAATACATAGCAAATGAGTGTGATGGTGTTCCAATAAAACTTTATTTATGTATACTGATATTTGAATTCCATGTAGTTTTCACATGTCAATAGTCATTCTTTTTTGACTTTTCCCCCCAAACATTTATAAATGTAAAAACTAAGCTCAAGGGCTATACAAAATAGATGATGGGCCAGATTGACTCTTGTTTTTTAACTCTCTATTTGTCATATACTTTTTAAAAGAATTTTATTTTATTTCAATAGTTTTTGGGGAACAGGTGGTTTTGATTACATGGGTAAGTTCTTTAGTGGTAGTTTCTGAGGTTTTGGTGCTCCTGTCACCCTAGCAGTGTACACTGTACCCAATGTATAGTCTTTTATTCCTCACTCACGTCTTGCCTTTCCCCTTGAGTGCCGAAGTCTATTATATAATTCTTGTGCCTTTGTGTCCTCATAGCTTAGCTCCCACTTATGGGTAAGAACATATGATATTTGGTTTTTCATTCCTGAATTACTTCACTTAAAATAATGGTCTCCATCCCCATCCAGGTTGCTGTGAATGCCATTATTTTATTCCTTTTTATGGCTGAGTAGTAATTCATGGTGTATATATGCCACATTTTCTTTATCCATTCGTTGGTAAAGGGCCATTTAAGCTGGTTCCGTATTTTTGCAGTTGGAAATTGTGCTGCTATAAGCATGCATATGTAAGTATCTTTTTTATGTAATGACTTCTTTTTCTCTGGGTAGAGATCTAGTGGTGGAATTGCTGAATCATATATTTCTGCTTTCAGTTATTTAGGGAATCTCCGTACTGTTTTTCCATAGTGGTTGTACTAGTTTATGTTCCCACCAGCCGTGTAAAAAGAAAGTGTTCCCTTTCACCATATCGATGCCAACATCTGTTATTTTTTAATTTTAAAATTATGGTCATTGCTGCAGAAATAAGATGGTATCATTATAATTTTAATTTGTATTTCCCTGATAATTAGTGATGTGGAGCATTTTTTCATGTGTTTGTTGTCCATTTATCTATCTTCTTTTGAAAACTGTTCTTGCTCTTTGCCCACTTTGTGATGGGATTATTTGTTTTTTCCCTTGCTGATTTGTTTGAGTTTCTTGTAGACTGTGGATATTAGTTCTTTGTCAGGTGCCTAGTTTGTGAGTATTTTCACCTATTCTGTGGGTTGTCTGTTTTCTCTGCTGATTGTATCTTTTGCTGTATAGAAGCTTTTTAGTTTAATTAGGTCCTATCTATTAATTTTTGTTTTTGTTGCATTTGCTTCTGGGTTCTTGGTTTTGAACTCTTTGCCTAAGCCAATGTCTAGAAAAGTTTTTCTGATATTTTGTTCAAAATTTTTATGGTTTCAAGTCTTAGATTTAAGTCTGATCCATCTTGACTTGATGTTTATATAAGCTGAGAGATAAGGATCCAGTTTCAGTCTTCTACATATGGCTTGCCAGTTAATCCCAGCACCATTTGTTGAATAGGGTATCCCTTCCCCACTTTATATTCTTGTTTGCTTTTTCCAAGATCAGTTGGCTATAAGTATTTGGATTTATTTCTGGATTCTTTATTCTGTTCCATTGGTCTACATGCTTGCTTTTTTAATACCAGTACCATGCTGTTTCTGTAACTATAACCTTGTAGTATAGTTTGAAGTTGAGTAATGTGATGCCTCCAGGTTTGTTCTTTTTCCTTAGTCTTGCTTTGTCTATGTAGGCTCTTTTTTGATTCCATATGAATTATAGGATTGTTTTTTCTAGTTTTGTGAAGAATGATGCTGATATTTTGATGGGAATTGCATTGAATCTGTAGACTGCTTTTGGCACTATGGTCATTTTCACAATATCGATTCTACCCATCCGTGAGCATTGGATATGTTTCCATTTGTTTGTGTTATTGATGATTTTTTTCAGCAGTGTTTTGCAGTTTTCCTTGTAGAGATCGTTCATCTCCTTGGTTAGGTATATCCCTAAGTCTTTTTTTTTTTCCAGCTGTTGTAAAAGGGATCGAGTTCTCAGCTTCATTGCTGTTGGTGTGTAGCAGTGCTACAGATTTGTGTATATTAATTCTGTATTCTGAAACTTTATTGAATTCATTTATCAAATCTAGGAGATTTTTAGATGAATCATTAGGGTTTTCTAGGTATATGATTATATCAGCAAACAGCAACAGTTTGACTTCCTCTTTACTGATTTGGACACCCTTTATTTCATTTGCTTGTCTGATTGCTCTGGCTAGGACTTGCAGTACTATGTTGAATAGAAGTGGTGAAAGTGTGCATCTTTGTCTTGTTCCGGTTCTCAGGGGCAATGCTCTCAGCTTTTCCTATTCAGTATAATGTTGACTGTGAATTAATCATAGTTGGCATTTAAAATTATCTTGAAGTATGTCCCTTTTATATCAGTTTTGCTGTAGGTTTTAATCATAAAGGGATACTGGATTTTGTCAAACGCTTGTTTTGTGTCTATTGAGATGATCATATGATTTTTGTTTTTTAAATCTGTTTATATGGTATATCACATTTATTGATTTGCATGTGTTCAATCATCTCTGCATTCCTGCTATGAAACCCACTTGGTCATGGTGTATTATCTTTTTGATATGCTGTTGGATTTGGTTAGCTAGCATTTTGTTGAAGATTTTTGCATCTGTGTTCGTCAGGTATATTGGTGTGTAGTTTTCTTTCTTTGTTATGTTCTTTCCTGGTTTTGGTATTTGGGTGATATTGGCTTCATAGAATGACTTAGGGACGATTTCTTCTTTCTCTGTCTTTTGGAATAGTTTCAGTAAGATTGGTACCAATTCCTCTTTGAATGTCTGATAGAATTCAGCTGTGAAAACATCTGGGCCTAGACTTTTTTTTGTTGGCATTTTAAAAATTACTGTTTGAATCTTGGTACTTGTTGTTGACCTCTTCAGAGTTTGTTTCTTTCTGGTTTAATCTAGGAGGGTTGTATATTTCCAGGAAGTTATCTATCTCCTCTAGGTTTTCTAGTTTGTGCACATAAAGGTGTTCATAGTAGGCTTGGATGATCTTTTGTATTTCTGTGGTATCGGTTGTATTATCTCATTTCATTTCTAATTGACCTTATTTGGATTTTCCCTCTTCTTTTCTCCGTTAATTTTGCTAACAGTCTATCAATTTTGTTTGTTCTTTCAAAGAACCAGTTTTTGTTTCTTTTGTCTTTTATGTGGTTTTGTTGTTGTTTCAATTTCATTTAGTTCTGGTCTGATATTGGTTATTTCTTTTCTTCTGCTGAGTTTGAGTTTGGTTTGTTCTTGTTTCTAGTTCCTTGAGGTGTGACCTTAGATAGTCTGTTTGCACTCTTTTAGCCTTTTTGATGTGGGCACTTAATGCTGTGAAATTTCCTCTTCACATCATTTTTGCTGTGTCCCAGAGGCTTTGATAAGTTATGTCAGTATATTCAACTCAATGACTTTTTAAATTTCCATGTTGATTCCATTGTTGTCTCAAAGGTAATTGAAGAGCAGATTATTTAATTTTCATGTGTTTGTACAGTTTTGAGTGTTACTTTTTGAGTTAATTTCTAGTTTTATTTTACTGTGGTCTGAGAGTATAGTTGATATAATTTAGATTTTCTTAAATTTAGAGAGACATGTGACATATCATATGGTCTGTCTTGGAGAATGTTCCATATGGTGATGAAAAGAGTGTATATTCTTTAGTTGTTGGGTAGAATATTCTGTAATTATCTGTTAAGTCCATTTGTTCTAGGGTTTAGTTTAAGTCTCTTGTTTCTTTGTTCACTTTCTGTCTTGATGACCTTTCCAGTACTGTCAATGGAGTATTGAATTTCTCTAATATTACTGTGTTGCCATCTATCTCATTTTTTAGTCTGGTAGTAATTGTTTTATAAATTTGGGAGCTCCAATGTAGGTGCATGTATATTTAGGATTGTGATATTTTCTTGTCAGACTGATCTTTTATCATTATATAATGTCCCTGTTTGTCTTTTTTCTACTGTTTTTACTTTACAGTTTGTTTTCTTCTGGTGTAAGAATTGCTACTCCTCCTTCCATTTGGTTTCCATCTGTGTGGAATACCTTTTACTACCCTTTTATCTTGTTTTTTTTGAGTCCTTATGTCTTAGGTGAGTCTCTTTAAGACAGCAAATAATTGGTTGGTGGATTATTTTTATTCATTCTGCTATTCTCTGTCTTTTTAAGCATTTAGGCCATTTACACTCACCATTAGTATTGAGATGTGAGGTACCGTTCTATTCATCATGCTAGTTGTTGCCTTAATATGTCATTTTTAATTATGTCAGTAGGGCCCTGTGAAATTTATGCTTTAAGGAGGTTCCGTTTTGGTGTCTTTCAGTGTTTTGTTTCAAGATCTAGAACTCTGTTTTGCATTTCTTGTAGTGCTGGCTTATTGTTTCAGGATTTTTTTGTCTGAAAAAGACTGTCTCTGCTTCACTTATGAGGCTTTTAGTTTTGCCAGATATAAAATTCATGGCTGACAAATATTTTGTTTAAGGGGGCTAAAGATGGGACCCTAATCTATTCTGGCTTGTAAGGTTTCTGCTGACAAATCTGCTGGTAATCTGATAGGTTTTCTAAGTAATTTGATGCTTTTATTTATCATCCCAAATTTCTTGGAGGCTTTGTTCATTTTTTAATTCTTTTTTCTCTTTGTCAGATTGGGTTAATTTGAAGGCCTTTTCTTCAAGCTCTGAACTTCTTTCTTCTACTTGTTCTCATCTATTGTTCAAACTTCACAGGGCATTTTGTATTTCTCTAAGAATGTTTTTCCAGAATTTGTGATTATTTTTCTTCTATGATACCTATTTTACTGGGAATTTTCCATCTATATCCTGTATTTTTAAAAAATTTCTTTATGTTGGTTTTCACATTTCTCTGGTTGATTAGCTTTATAATCAACCTTCTGATTTTTTTTTTCTGGCAAATCAGAGATTTCTTCTAGGTACAGATCCATTGTTGGGGAGCTGTTGTGATCTTTCGGTGGTGTCATAGAATCCTGTTATGTCATATTACCACAATTACTTTTCTGGGTTCCTTCTCATTTGAGGAGACTATTTAAGTGGAAAGATCTGGAAATCAAGGCTTGCTGTTCAGATTTTCTTGTCCCATGGAGTGATCCCTTGATGTGGTACTCTGCCCCTTTTCTTGAGGATGGGACTTCCTGAGAGTTGGACTGCAGTGATTATTATTTCTCTTCTGGGTGTAGCCACCAAGGAGGACTGCTAGGCACTGGGCTGGTGCTGGAGAATGTCTGCAAAGAGCCCTGTCAGGTGATCTGTCTTCAGTTCTCCCTGGCATGGATACCAGCACTTGCTTGGGTGGAGGTGGCAGAAGAGTGAAGTAGACTCAGAGTCCTTGGTTGTAGATATGTTTAGTGTGTTGGCTTTCTCGAATGCTGGTTATGCTAGCAGTGAAGTTGTCACATAGAGAGATTCAGGACCACTGGTTAGCTAAGATGTTGTGGGCAGTGGAATTAGCTGTTAGTCTTTTTCTTCTTGGTAGCAGGGTTATTCTGTCTTAAGTTGCTGTAATGGTCCGAGTTGATTGGCCTCCAGCCTGTAGGTGGCGCTTTCAAAAGATCACAGTTATGGTTGCCCTACCTTGGTTAGGGTAAGTATTTTGATTTGTCAGGTGATGGATGGGGCCATAAAACCCCCAAAAGTTTCTATCTTTTGTGTTTGGCTACCATGGCAAGTAGAGAAATACCATCAGGAGGGGCTGGTTTAGATGAGTCCGCACTTAGACTTCCCTTGGGCTAAGCTTGCTGTGGCCACTGTAGGGGATTGAGGGGGTGGTTCTCAGGTCACTGGGTTTATATTCCAGAGGAGATTTTGGTTGCCCCTGTTGTTTCATATAGTTTCTCAAGGAAATGGGTGATAGCTATAGCAAGAGGCCTTAACCAACTCCCTCATAGTTGGTGAGGCTGGCCTGGCTCCTTCAGTGACCCACTCAGAACCTTCCTCAGCCTGTGAGCTTTCCTGCTGAGAAGGCAAGCATGGCCTTCCCACCTCGCCTCTCCCTGTCTGTTGGTGGTGGCTCCTGCACTTGTATCTGAAGCAGTTTCTGTTTGCTGCCCAGATTCTGCTCAAGGAAATTCATGCCTAGTCAATATTACTACTTACTTCAGTTGGAAGCTTTCTTCATCCTGTGACCCCTCCTTAATTCTGCTGGCTGCTTTCCCTGAAGGCCGCTGTAAGATAGTCAGGGATGACTTCCCTGGGCTTGAGCTGGAGAGTGGGAGTGCATGCAGGGCACTTCCTCTCACTGTTGTTTCTACTTTTATGTTTTGCACGAGTCCTTGAATTTGTTTAAGCTCTAGATAAGTGTAAGTCCTTTAATCTGGATTTATAGATTTTTCAGGGGTTGTGTGTTCAGAGGCACGTTTTCTCACTCTCACACTTTGGGAACTCAGTTTTTCAACTGTCCTGTGGAATTTGCAGTGGTGTGCTGCTTCATTCAAAGATCTTTGAATTCTCTTGATTTTTCTGGTACATTTCTTTGGTGGCTCTTGGAGCAAAAGATTATGGTGTTCTCCACATGCTGTTCTGTCTATCCAAGTGAGAGCTGTACCGTTAGCCCTGTTCCTATCCACAATCTTGCCCCTAAGTCTATTCATATAATTGTAACTTAAGATGTAAGGCTCTCCTAAGCATTTCAGATGCAAAATAGTTTTATTTCACTTCTTAGAGTATACTGTTCCTATCTGTATCATGATGCTTGCCTTATTATAGTAATCTGGTTGATTACTGATGTATATATTTCCCTACTAGGTTGTGAGCTCTTTGAGGATCCTATTTTCATTTTATTGAAGGATAAAGTTTAAAAGAGGATATAATCATGACTTTCATAGACATATAGAATGAGCACAAGGTAAAGATATTTAACTCATTATTAATGAAGGAACCAGTCAGTTGTTTAAAGTGTTTCAAAGGAGAATTCAAAAATTACCGTACTCTTACAGAGCAACCATTCTAAAATACATAGAAATGGATGTAAAACTGGCAAAACTGTTCTGTTTCACTGGATACAGTTTGCGTTTTTATGGACAGGAATGATTTATATCATCCTCATTTTTCTATAAGGTAAGTTCCATCCCTACAGAGTTGTAAAATAACCAAATCAAAAGACAAAAAAATTCCTTACCCCTGTGGAAGCAGGTAATCCTCAGAGGTGCCAGCATTCTAGTGAAAGGATATTCAGTACCTTTTTTTTTTTTTTTTACCTATGTTTAAATCCCCCACTTCTCCTACAATTTTTAAATCTTCAATAAATCTACATTGAACTTATTGAATGGAAAAAAGGTGACATTAGTATTTAATGTGGTGATCTGTTTACTCTGTATTAAAATGTCATATGCCGTATACATGTGAAATTACTGATTTGTCTTCTGGAATCCACAGAGAGTTGTCTAAGCACTTACAGAAATTACTATTTATAAAATACATTTTAACATCTCATTATATTCTTATTTTATACTCTCACTCTTTATGTGTGAGCTCCTTGAGGGCAAGTGCCATAATCCTTCTTCCATTTAAAAAAATAAAATATCACTCTCAATAAGTAAGTGCATTGCTAGGTTGCAAAAGTGTATAGTGAATGATTAAAACAGTATGAATGAAATTAGAGCCACAATTTTACCACCATTTCTCTCAAAAATTATATAGATTCTATGCAATAAGTAAGAGTAGCAAGTTTGGGACCCCTTTTTTTTAAGTGAAATACAACTTTGAGAATAAGTTTTTTTATTTAGGGAACCCTTTATATAGAGTATTTACACACAAACAATTCCATTTAGTTAATTTTTTAGTTACTTCAGAGATAAAAGGACTTAAGTATTAAATTTTTATTGATTTGTGTTATGACGCCGGAATATTAGTTTTTTAATATACATATCTAAAAAGGAGCCAGAAATTTTAGAACTGTTAAAAATTTAAGGACTGTTACATTCATTATAATCATTTAAAAATCAAAACAGTGGGCTGGGCACGGTGGCTCACGCCTGTAATGCACTTTGGGAGGCCGAAGCAGGCAGATCATGAGGTCAGGAGATCGAGACCATCCTGGCCAACATGGTGAAGCTCTGTCTCTAGTAAAAATACAAAAAAATTAGCTGGACATGGTGGCACATGCTTGTAGTCCCAGCTACTTGGGAGGCTGAGGCAGGAGAACTGCTTGAACTCAGGAGGCAGAGATTGCAGTGAGCCGAGATCACACCACAGCACTATAGCCTGGGCAACAGTGCAAGACTCCATCACAAAAAAAAAAAAAAAAAAAAAAATCAAAACAATGGTAAAACCTAAAATGGGGCTCTATCCTTTTGTAATTTATGGTTATGTACTCTTCATAAATCTGTAACTAGATACGGTATTTCAAGAAATCGAATAAAATGCTATAGTCTTTTTGAATTACTAAAAGTAAAGTATTTACAGTTAATGGTGTAATTGTTTCTCAATTAAATATTAAGCTCTTTCTGAAAATAAGATACTAAAAATATGAAGAGAAAGAGAGAAACCACGAGAGTACTGAACCTTACATATACCAATGTGTGTGTAGCATATACAACGTGGATATGCAGGTGATGATTCATGTCCTCGCAAGGACAGAGTAGAATACTGCAAGATTTCATCGTGCTATTCTGAATGGCACACAGTTTAAAACTTCTGAATTGTTTATTTCCAGAAGTTTTCATTTTATATTTTTGGACTGTAATTGAATGTGGATAACTGAAGTCATAGATAAGGTAAAACTTAGACGGGTTCTTTCTTTTTACCTATCAGCTTGTAAAAACATTTTCAGTTTGAACGAAAGAAAAAGTATTTGCAAACGTTTCTTAAAGCAATATCTTTAGCTCTTTTATTACTGTGTGATGTTTAACTGTTTATTTTGATTGACGAGTGAATTTATTCAGAGGACCTAGTGATGTTTATAATCTCATAGTCTTTAAAAGCAGAATGTTTTATGTTATGTTGCTTTGTGAACCATCGCAAATGTAACCATTGATTAATATGCAAAGCCCCGGTTTTGAATTTCTGCCTGTTTGTTCGGAGCTCTTCAGTAAACAACTGTTAACTGTTAAGTCTGTCTCTGTCCTATCCTCTCCCATGGCACGTCCTGTCTGTCTCAAGATTCTGTGACTTCTTTGGCATGAATCAAGTGGTATTAATTATTGAAGTTATTTAATACATTACTGAGAGCTCTGTGATCTATTAAGTTGGAGTCTATGAAATTGCTAATTTTATAGGTCAAAAGTGTTAACAATTGGCAGTTTCATAATGTAAAGCCTATAATCATTTGAATTGTTGAACCAATGCTTAAGTGTGTAATTTTACTGTTAATCATTAAACTGAAAACTACATTTCACATATGCTATTTAAGTCATTAGGTGATCTGAATGTTACTCTTACCGTTAGAGTTTGTTGCATAGCCTTTCAGAAAATTTTTAAAACTTACAAAATATTCAAGGAGAAAACTACATGAAACATGCAGGTAAAGGAATAATGGTTGTTCTAGGTCTCAAATGGAATGTCATGGTAGTCTAGGATCTTGCTATTTCTTCTTTTGGTAGAAATTTTTCCAAATAAACATCTAGTTTGTGGTCTTTGTTTTCTTCTACCCTTCTATTTATATTCTTTTTCCAGAATTTATATCATTTAAATATATCTTTAAATATTGCATGCATATTTTTATTAGTAAATCTAATGTATACAAAATTCAAGTGTAGAAAGAGATCAGTATCATTTTCTAGCAGCACTCAGGACCAACAATAATTTACCGTAATAAAGTACCTGTAAAGGTAATGTTCTTAGAGTTTCATGGGAAACTTTGTATAAAATATCTGGTAAAATTATATAAATTGTTGGAACCGTGTATTTTTATCAAGGCTTCTGAATATAGGATTATCTTTAATGATATGGGAGTGAGATGAAGGAAAGGAGTCTCAATTACAGAAAAGTATAACTTTCACAACATTTAGAAGTTTTGCTAATATATAAGTGTGTTAATTTTAGCTGTTGCCTAGCAGAGGAGTTGTGATTATTATACTACTGGTGCTTTCTGATAGTTTTTTTCCAAATTATTTTAAACATCACCTCTAAATAATTTTTCCTTATGGTTAATTGGTTCTTTGAGGAGATATTTTCTAGAAGTGAAGTTTAAGGCAACACCTTTGCTGCAAAAGAGCTAGTTTATATAATCACTTTCAGAAATCCTGTTTTTTCCTTCAGTCTTCTCATCTTGTTGTTCCTACTCAAAATAGAGAATTGAATAAGAATAGTGATAGAATTTACCCTTGGGGCTTATTTGATGGCTGTTTGTGTGCTTTTTATTTTTTATTTTTATTTTTTAAAAGCCTACAGCCCCCAGTATTACCTGGCAGTCTCCCATCCAAGTACTAACCAGGCCTGACCCTGCTTAGCTTCTGAGATCAGATGAGATTGGGCGCGTTCAGGGTGGTATGGCTGTAGACTGTTGTGTGCTTTGTAAATTACCCAGCTACTGAAATTTACCTGCCACCTTCTTTGATTCCTGTTTCTGGTTTTTAGCACTTCCACATTGGTGGTGCTAGATAACACATTGGAGGATGTGTTCCTGAGCCTGGTCTGTGGTGCCCAGATATTAAGATTTTAGGAAATATTCCCTATTTAGCACTATTTTTAGTTCAGAGCTCTTGAGTTTTCTTATATGTGTTTTTTAAGTAAAATCACTAGGCTGTTATCAAGTCTGATGCAGGTGCATAATTCTGAAAAGAATTTTAAGAGAAACCACTAAGCAGTATTCACAGATTCGATTTAGAAAGTGTATCTTTTAAATAATTATTGCCATTTTGTGGAGACGCTTATCTGAACTCACAATATATAAACTTATAAAAGCCTAATTATTTTGTTCTTTAGTACTGTACAGTGATGATTTTTCTAGAGACTTGCAACATTTTTGAATAAGTGAAGAAAACTGTAGTCTGTTTTCAGCAGTAAGTCTATTTTGTTGAATCAGAATTGTTTTAGAAGTATTGAGACATGTAAATCAGTTACTTGAATTTATTTGTGACATACTTATTTTTTAAGAATCACTTTAGTGACATTGTTGTTCAACATAATATACCATAGTTTTAATAAATCTATCTTTTTGATTGCACAGTAGTTTCCCTCTATCCAAGGGGGATGTGTTCCAAGACCCGCAGTGGATGCCTGAAACTGCAGTTAGTAATGAATACTATATATACTGTGGTTTTCTAGTACATATATACTTGATAAAGTTTAATTTATATGTTAGGCACAGTAAGAGATTAACAACAATAACTTACATAAAATAGAAGAATTATAACAATACACTGTTCACAATTTCATAGATGGAAGGTTTATTCTTCCTGTAGATCTCAGCAGCCTCAGCATATGATTTCTTTTCTTTCTTTATTAAGTTGAGAACTTCACCTTTTCACTTACAGAAGCACTTTCCAGCTCCTCTTTGGCATATCCATATTGCCAGCATCATTACTCTTATGCTTTGGGGCTATTATTAAGTCAGATAAGCGTGACTTTAATATAAGCACTGCAGTACCGTGGCAGTCGATCTGGTCACTGAGATGATTCCTAAGTGAGTCACAGGCAGGTAGTCCACAGTGTGGATGCACTGGACAAAGGGATGATTCATGTTCCAGGCAGGACAGGACGGAGTGGGGTGGTGCGGGACGGTGTGAGATTTCATCACACTACTCAGAACTACATGCAGTTTAAAACTTATAAATTGTTTTTTTCAGGAATTTTCCATTTAGTATTTTTGGACCATGGGTAACTGAAACTGTGAAAAGTTAAATCACAGATAAGTGATAACTACTTATTGGGATAATTATTATTAGATTTCCTGTGTATTGTCTCTGTTCTTTTTAAGAAAGGGGACAATGCTTAGATCAATTGTATGTTAAAAGCTTCTATAAACATGTCATTTCAGAAATTTGTTATGTTTGTTTCCTGTGGTTAAACTGGCAGGAAATGGGCAGTCCTGTTTGCCTTTCTTGACAGCCCAAATTTTGTATCAAAATCTCATTTATTCAGTTTATCATGTATACATATGCAATTTTACCAGCATATAGACAGCTCCTAAATTTTTTTTTGTATTTAGGAGACCAAGCTTTTTTCCCCTTCATCACTATATTTTAAGCAGAAATGATATTTTTGTCATCATTTCCAAAAATATTTATAACATTATTCTAAAGTTTCTGTGACTTCTGTCAAATTCTGACTACAAATAATAAAGATAATACAATAAATAAAATTTGAATCTGTTAAAGAAAAAAGTGGAAAGTGGCAAAATGTTACTTTTTTCTCAGATTAAATTTCAGATGCTTTTTGCTAGCCTTATACAGAAAGAAGACTTTGATCAAGTCTTATTAAACTTTCCGTATGCATATTTTAGTGGTTTTTTTTCCTTTAAGAAAGGAGCATTTTTGGTCCACTTTGATAGCAGCATATACTTAACACTGATTGTATTTTGATGTCCTTTATGAATGTGTGTTTGGTTATATTATTGCTGATTTTCCATAGCAATTTCAGATCCATTTTTATCGTTTTTAATTATTAACTACCCATTTTGATTAGTAGTTTGCCTTTCATAACAGTACAAATTTAGCATTGAAACCTTGTTCATTCAGTTGATCTCATGTATATAAATATACGTATGTGTGTTATTTGACTACAGTGCCTTGTCAAAGTATGATAGCATTTTATGTAAATAAACCTATACTAGATATGTAAGTAATTAATGTCATAGATCTGGAATTGGGACATCCTACCTTCTGTCTGCTCTGTTCTCCACTGTAGCAGGCCGATCCTGGCAAACATTTCTCAGGCTCCTTTGCCAGCAGGCTGTTGGTTAGGTTTGGCAAATGGGAAGCACATGTGGAAGACTGGAGGGCCGGAAGAGGGGAAGAGTCCCAGGGTATTTCTTTCTCTCTTTTTCTGCTTTGAGAGGGGTCTCCACTGTGGTTCTAGCTTGTATCAGATAACTCATAATTTGGTTCAGTGATTAACAAAAAATATTTTTTACTCCCATAACATGGGTACATTTCTTCATAGAAGCATTTTTATTCTTGTTTTTTCTTAACTGACTATAAATATGAACACCTAGCTTTGCATATTATAGTTATATAGATTATCTAATCTCATTTATTTATGACAGGTTGTTTTACATTTGCAAATGGTTGCTGTAAGTAATATGCAGAGGAGGAAGAAGCTAGCTTGCTTACTTTCTCTTTCTTTCCTTTTTTCTTTCTCCTCTTTTTTGCCCTTTCCCTATAAAAATAAAACATACTTATATAGAAAAGGGAAAAGAAAAAAAAGAGGCTTTCCCATAATCCTATTTCCCATGGTGGTGAGATTATTTTGGTATAAGCTTTTTACAATGCAGAAAGTTTTTAACAGAACATCCATATAAGCACATTTTTCTTGTGCAAATGACTTCAAATAGTTTCAAAGAATATTGCTTTGGTGATATAGTCTCCTTTCCCATCATGTCTGGGAATATGATTTTTTAAATAATTATGGACAGTATACAATTTTGTATTTCCTTGCTTTTCCATTTAAACATAAGCATTCTACCTGATTATTAACGTGTTGTGCAGTTCAGGGAAAACTTCATATTCCCTATTGTATACTATGGGACGTATCATAGGTAAAGGAATTGGCAGTTTCACTGGAAGGGAGATATCTCTGTAAAAGACTGGCTGGTGGACATAATGGTAGACACCTTGGAAGGGGGAATAAAAAAAAACATTGCCATGGAAAGAGAAGGGAATTAAATTTTCTTCCCTTTAGGGGAAAAGAGTGGTTGTCTTGAGAGCTGCAGAATGGGATATGGAACAGATTGTAGACGTCACACTTAAAATGCAAGATTGCCAGGGAGAAAGGAGAGCTGGTGATCAAACTGTGTCAGATATTTGTACCTCCCTCCAGTTACCTATCCTACCTGCAGAATATGTTCCTCCGGGATTTGCCTTCAAGGGCATAGCTTACTCATTTGAGGAAGCTTTAAGAAGGTGGTTTGGGATAGTACTGAAGTCATTGCATTCAGTGGGGTCCTGGGAGTGCTGGGAGGCAAAAGCTTCTGAGACTTTATATGCCAAGTCCTGGGAAGAAAGAGTTTTACTTGTATGAGAGGTATAGGAGCATGTAAAATCTGAGATCACTCAGAAATTCTTAAGGTCTTAGATGTTGTTAGTGTTCATTTTTTGTTGAATAATATATAAGAAATTATCGTAAGTTCAGGGGCTTAAAATAATACCCATTTGTTATCTCACAGTTCTGCATGTTAGAAGTCTGGGCAGGCTGAACTGGGTTCTCTGCTCAGGGTCTCCTAAAGCAGAAATCACAGTATTGGCTAGGCTGGGTTCTCATCTGCAGATTCTATTGGCAGAATCCGGTTCCTTATGATTGTAGGTCTGAGGTCCCTGTTTCCTTGCTGGCTGTCATTATTAGGGTGGGGGGCAAAACTTTTAGGGACTGCGTGAATTCCCTCTCATATGACCCCCTCAGGCGGATGGTACTTGGTGCTTCAAATCCTGTTTGACTTTCCCTTTGGCTCCCAGCTGGAGAAAACTACTTTTGAGGTGCTCATGTGATTAGATAAGGCCCATCCAGATAATTTTTGTATTTTAAGATTGACCTGGGATTTTAATTATATTTGCAGCCTCTCTTCTCAGCAGTACCTAGACTGATTGTAAAGCCATGGGATAGGAATCTTGGGGGACAGGGGGGATCCTCTTTAGAATTTTGCCTGCCACAGTCTTATAGGTGTTCTCTGTTATTTATGCTTCATGATATGTTTAACATGTGATAACATTGATGTGTTAGTTCATCTTCACGCTGCTGATAAAGACTGGGAAGAAAAAGAGGTTTAATGGACTTATAGTTCGACATGGCAGGGGAGGCCTCACAATCATGGCAGAAGGCAAAGAAGAGCAACTCGTGTCTTAACATGGATGGCAGCAGGCAAAGAGAGAGAGCTTTTGCAGGAGAACTTTATTAAACCATCAGTTTTGCTTTTTCTTTTTACTATTATTTTATAGGGAATTACTTAACTAATTAATATAGAGATTCCCAAATTACTTGCCAAAACAATTTTATTAGTTCATATTCTAATAAGTAATGTTTATGACTTTTATGCCATTCTTCTCAGTCTTACAGAGTTTTAAAATATAAAATTTTGATAAGGGGAAAGCCCTTTCTCAGTATTCTCATTTTTCATTTTTAAAACTTCATTGTTTTTGAACTTTTATATGCCTGTTGTAGACATAGTAGGTTTTGTGATAAAAATCTAATTTAATTCAAATACTGTGATTAACACACTGTGCAAATCTCTTCTTTCTTGGTCTCAGTTTCCTCTTTACAGTGGAATGCCTAAATGAGATTCCTTGCACCTCTGTGATTATGTTGAACATCTCTCTGTACCCTATTTTGTTTCCTTAGTTAAATGTTGGTAATGCTCATTAGTGTTCTGTTAACATCTGTCAGGATGGAGCTTATAGTTATTTTGAAGGGGTTAGGCAAATACATAAATAATACGGAAAGGGTGGGCTTATGGTGGGGCTGAATGTAGAAGTAGCCAGCTTTATGGTTCTGTATCAGAACACAGTGTGTTAAACTACCTTTAAGTCAGTTTACAGTTACCCAGTCAATGTTAGCACTTTGGATATGGGACCAAGAGAACAAGCTATTTGATTCTTTAAAGATCTGTACAGTGGAGGAATGGTAGAATATTTTTTTGGATTAGGAAACAGTGAAGTAGACAAAATAAAACATTGCCAATTCCTAGTTTTGCAAGTTTTCCATATCAAATTATATTTTCCTGAAGTGGATGAACTGTTCTCTGTGTGGTTTAACTGGTTCAGATTATAGGGATACAAATATTTCTCTTGTTAGAGATGTTGTAAGACTTTTTAAGATGGCATTGGCTTTTTACCAGTAAGGGTATACTTTTGGCTTGTATTAAGCTTGTGGTAAACTATAGAACTCAGATCTTGTTACATGAATTCTTGTCAAACAGTTTGCTTCCCATCCTTTTACTTACATAATTGAATTTTGAATTTAAATTCAGGGCTTCAATTTTTATTCTTGATAAACTTCACATTCATTTGGTTTGTCTTGGCAGCTTTTAAAAATCTCTTTGAATTCTGTCACTCACAGTTTCTGAATGTCCATTTCAGTTTTCTTTTATCTGTAAATTTGATAAATGTATGTCATATATTTTAATCTGCTTTTATAAAAATGTTGAGAAAAGAATAAAAAAGCCCTGTGATATTCTGTTTCCTTCCTGCTGCATGTTAATTTGCAGTAATGACACTTACTGAACATTATGCAGTATTTAATCAGCTTCAAATTTATTTAACTGTGTTAATACTGAATTCTCATTTTATAATCTTATGCACAAGTATATCACAAAACACTATATGCCGTGCCATAATCATGATTTAATACATCATCTGCATATGACTGTCTGCTGTCATTCTAGCTGCCTTATTTAAGCACACAGACACATACCCTCAAAAAGGAAATGAATATGGGTTTCTACTTAATTTCTTTGATTTTATATTTGTATCTCTTATGCTTAAAACCTTAGTTTTTAGTGACATTAACAACTTTTTGTTTGCTTTAATCTTCTACTTTTAATAGTTTCGGAATAATGATGTCAGTGTTCCTGTACAGTTTGTTTCCTTTCATCTCTAGGACATATCCCACTAGGGATATATTATTAATGCTTTGCTTCACTGTCATTTGAGGTTAATTCCTCTCTGTGTGCTTAAGGCACCAACTTATAATTAGGTTCATTTGTTTTATTTGGTTTTTGATCTTAGGGATTGCCCTTTCATCCCATTTTAATTTAATTTAATTTTAGTATTTAAAACACTTACATGACCCCAAAAGCTGAACTACAAAACTGAGACATTCAGAAAAATCTGTCTTCCATCCCTATCTCTTTGTTCCCTCCTAGGTAAGCATCCAAATTAGTTTTTAGTTTATCTTCCCATTTTTTTAAGTGTAAGAAAACACACTTGTATTTTTATATTTACAGTCTTTTAATTGAAGAGTAACTTGTTCTTGTAACATGCTTTTCTTTCAGTTCATATATGTTGAAGACTACTTCATAGCAATAAATTGATATTTTCCTCATTCCTTTTATAGCTATGACTATTCCATTGTGTCGAGGCAATATAGTATATTAAACTGTTTTCTTACTGATGAACATCTAGGTTGTTCTCACCCTTTAGTTACTAGAAACAGTCCTGTAAAGAATAACCTTATACATATGGCGTTTTGTACTTTTGTCAGTATAAGAAGAAAATGGTTTTAAAAAATCAGTGTTAGTTTGGTAGGATTTAAGAGAGAGCAGAGGTAAATATGTTTTCAATCTACCACTCTGAACCAGAAGTCTTGCTAGATAGTTCTTATCATGAATGGGTGTTGAGTTTTATCAGACAGTTTTTCTCTTATCTATTGTAATAATTTAATGTTTTTTCCTCATTTTAATTGTATTAAAGACTTAATGATAATAATAGATGTTCTATTATCAAATCATCCTTGCATTCTTGAAACAAATTTAATTCACTTATAATGTATGTTTTTAACAAACTAATGGATTTGGTTTATTATTCCTTTTAGCTTATTGTTTTGCGTTTGTGTTTAATGAGATGAGCCTATAATTTTCCACTCTTGCTATTGTTTATTTTTTCCAATTTAATTTTATTTACTTTTTAATTTAGATATATCTTACATACAGAGAAGTCACAGATCTTACCTGTACAGCTTTATGACTTTTCACTTACGTTGTCTTTTTGTGTGACTACCACCCAGATTTAAACATATAACTTTTCCTGAAATTCAGAAATCTCCCTTGAGTACTTCTCAGTCAATATCTTTCCCACCAAAAGTAACCATTGTTTTTATACATGATTTTTGTGCATGATATGAGGTTTGGGTCAACATTCATTTTTATTCAAATAGAAATCTGATTGACTTAGTACAGTTATTGAAATGACCATCTTTTTTCTGACTTAATTGCTGTGATACCTTTGTCATGAGTCAGAGAACCATATTGTTGGCTGCTGTGTGAATTCTCTATTGTGATGTTTTGGTCCATTTTTCTGGACTTAGATCAAATACCACACTGTCTTAGTTATTATACTTTTATAGTAAAACTTGATCTCTGAAAGGAAGTGTCTTCCAGCTTTACCCTTCTTATCTTGGTACTTCTGTGTCTTTTGTGTTTCTACATACATTTTTAGAATTAGTCTCCCAATTTCTGCAGATAAGTCTACAGGTAATATTGGGGAAGAATTGATACCTTGACATTACTGCATCTTCTAATCTATGCAAATGAGGCATGTGTGTGTGTATAATATATTTATTTCAATTGTCTTTAATTTTTGAACAATGTTTGTAGTTTTTAGTGTAGAATTCTGTCTTAATCTGTTCAGGCTGCTATAACAGAATACCGTAGACTTGGTAATTTATAAGTAATGGAAAGTTATTGCTCATAGTTTTGGAGGCTGGGAAGTCCAAGATCAATCCAGCAGATTCAGTGTCTGGTGAGGGTTTCTTTCTTAGAAGTGGCACCTTTTATGTATTCTCACATGGTGGAAGACACAACAGGCTCCCACAACTCATGTCTCTTTTATAAGGGCACAAATTCCATTCATGAGGGCAAAGCCATAATCACCTAATCACCTCCCAAAGGCCTGACCTCTTAACACTTTGGGGGTTAGGTTTTAATATATGCATTTTGATGGAACACAGATGTTCAGAACATAGCAGGGTCTTTCACATTTATTAGATATGTTGCTAGGTATTTGATGTTTTCTTCAGTGCTATTATAACTGGTATTTTAAAATTGGCTTTAAAATTATATATTATGCATGTTTGTTGCTAATACGTTACAAATCTTGGTAATTTTTGTGTATTTATGCCTAGAGAACATGATAAATTCTTTGATTAATTCTGAGTTTGTGAATTATTTCAAATTTCATATGTGCACAATCTTCTATTTCTTTTATTTTCCTGATAATGCCGGTGAGGCACTCCAGAATAATGATGAATAAATGTGGTACGTACATCCTTCTCTTGTTCTTGATATCACATTTGAAACTTTAAATATTTCATCAAGTACTATAGACCTTTAGTTTCTTTCGGGCTACTTAAAAAAAAAAAGTCACATTAAGGATGTTCTCTTTTATTTTTAGTTTGCTGATTTTTTTTAATGAACAGGGTTTGGAATTTTTTCAGATGTTTTTACTGCCTCAGAAATGATGGTATGATTATTTTCTCCCCCTACAGTTGTGGGATAATCTGCTTGATCATAGTGTTTTATTTTTTTATATACTCTTGGTTCCAATTTACTGACTTTTCATATTATACTTAAAATTATTATTTTATACTTCAAGTATAATATAGAAATCCTACCACCATCTAGATTCCCTTATCTGCCATCTTTATGTTACAGTTTTTATATAGATCACATAAACTTTCATCAGACAGTTTTATAACTTGTACTTTCAACTGGCACATATACTTTAAATAACTTAAGTGGAAATTAATAATCTGTTACGTTTACCTAATTATTCACCATTTCTGTTGTTCTTACTTCATGCCAGAAGGGCCAGATTTCAGTTCACCTGAGTTATCACTTTCCTTCTACCTGAAGAGTTTCTTTTAGCATTTCTTTCAGAGCCTATTTACTGGTGACAGATTCTCTTAGTTTTGTCTTATTTTAGTATGTTCTTATTTTTACTTCATTTCTGAAGGATGTTATCACTTGATGCAGATTTCTGGGTTGAGAGTTCTTTCAGCATTGTACAGATGTTGCTTCACTATCTTTTGGTTTCTGATGAGAAATCCACAGTCATTTAAATCCTTATTACTCTATACCAATATATAATATACCTTTTTTTTTTCCTGTTTGCGCTCAGAATACTTCCTTCATACTTGGTTTTCAGCAGCTTGATTATGATGTTTTGGTTTGTAGTTTTTTTGATGTTGTTTTGTTTTCATGATCTTGAATCTGAAAATACATATCTTTCAACAAATATGTAATATTTTTGAAATTTCTTTTTTTTTTCTGTACAAGTGTTTCTTCTTACCTTCAGATACTTCAAACACATGAGTGTTAGATCTTTTGCTATTGTCCCTTAGCTATCTGTAAGTCTGTTCATATTTTGTCAATCTTTTAAAAATTTTTAACTACCTTTTCTTCAGATTGCATAATTTTTGTCTGTTGTCAGGTTCACGCACTCTTTTCTCTGTCATCTCCATTCTGGTATTAAGCCAAGTTAGTATTTTTTATTTGAGATACTACATTTCTCTGTTCTAAAATTTATATTTGGGTTTTTTAAAAATGGTTTTCAGTTTTTTTGTATGAGAATTTAAGTCTTTCCATTGGTTCCAATATCTAATGCAGTTGATTATAATACCTGTTTTTATAGTCTTTGTCTGATTAGTCCAACATCTATTTCGTCTCAGATTTGACATTTCTAGGTTGTATTTTGCATTGGAAATAGCTCATATTTGTCTGGTTTTTTACATAGCTAGTAATTTTTAATTATGTCCTGGACATTCTGAATATTATGCTGTGATACTCTGACTCATATTGAAATCCTCTGGAGAATATTGACTTGTGCTTTATTAGAGACCAGCCTGGTTGGGTTCAGATTGAAGTTTCATCTAGATTTTTATAGGTGGTGGTTTCAACATCAGTTCAGTTTCATGACAATCACTGTGTTCTTATCCTGCTTTTCTTCTTTTCTTTTCTTCTTCTTCTTTTTTTTTTTTTTTTTAAGCCAAGATCTTGCTTTGTTGTTCAGGCTGGAGTGCAGTGGCATGAGCATGGCTTTCTGGAGCCTTAATCTCCCAGGCTTAAGCAATCCTCCCACCTCAGCCTACTGAGTAGCTGGGACTACAGGCACATGCCACCATACCTGGCTAACATTTAAATTTTTCTGCAGAGATGGGGTCTCCCTGTGTGGCTCAGGCTGGCCTCAAACTCCTGGGTGAGATCCTCTTGCCTTGGCCTCCCAAAGTCCTGGGATTACAGGTATGAGCTACTGTGCCCAGCCTGCTGTTTTTTATTGGGGATTTTGCCCACATTCTCTGGCTCTCCAGGGCTGCTTTTCCTGTTTTCTTTGGTGAGAAAGATGAAGTTCTCTAAGAGTTTTAAAACTCTTGCAATGAGCATTAGGAAAAATAGCTAATGCATGCTAAGTTTACCACCTAGGTGATGGCTTGATAGGTGCAGCAAACCACCATGGTAAACGTTTACCTATGTAACAAAACTGCACATCCTGTGCTTGTACCCCGGAACTTAAAAATTAAAATTAAAAACAAAAAAGTCTTGCACCATTTTTTTCTGATTTGGGCTGCTGTCAGGTCTAAGTAAAGAAAGAAGAGAAAGAAAATAACACCAAAGGTTATCCCCACAGTCCTTACAGTAGAGTCTTCCTTTATTGTTTCTCTACTCAAAAATGGGTTTTCACTCAGGCTCTTAAGTCCTCATAACCTACTCAGCTGGTGATATGGTTTGGATTTGTGGGCCCACCCAAATCTCATGTCAAATTATAATACCTAAAGTTGAAGGATGGGCCTAGTAGGAGGTGATTGGATCATGGGGATGGATTTCCCCCATGCTTTTTTTGTGATAGTGAGTTCTTATGAGATCTGTTTGCTTAAAAGTGTGAAGTACCTCCCCCTGCTCACTCTTCCTCCAGCTCCAACCACATAAGACATGCCTCCTTCCTCTTTGCCTTTCACTATGATTGTAAGTTTCCTGAGGCCTCCTCAGTCATGCTTCTTATACAGCCTGTGGAACTGTGAACCAATTAAACCCCTTTTCTTTGAAAATCGCTCAGTCTCAGATAGTTCTTTGTAGCAATGCTGAAATAGACAAATACAACTAGTACACTATATTCTGATTCCAGGTCTCTCCTGGAGCCAGGCTGGAAAAGAAAAAAAGGGAAAAATCCTCTTGGCTATTTTTTTTTTTTTTTTTTTTTTGTGGATTTGACTTGTAGCTTGGCTCTCGGGGTTTTTTTTTTAATTGCATTTTAGGTTTTGGGGTACATGTGAAGAACATGCAAGATTGTTGCATAGGTACACACATGGCAGTGTGATTTGCTGCCTTCCTCCCCATCACCTATATCTGGCATTTCTCCCCATCCTATCTCTCCCCAGCTCCCCACCCCCCACTGTCCCTCCCCTATTTCCCCCCAACAGACCCCAGTGTGTGATGCTCCCCTCCCTGTGTCCATGTGTTCTCATTGTTCAACACCCACCTATGAGTGAGAACATGCAGTGTTTGATTTTCTGTTCTTGCGTCAGTT